>JAVCKV010482657.1:0-11823 GCA_032274145.1 Herpochondria borealis | reverse complement strand
AGCGGCTTGTGACAAAAAGCGGGAAGCCCCAATTAAACCTGGTTTCAATTGTGTGCCAGAAATCGTATAAGGAAGAGAATCGTTTTGTTGACTGTTAGAACCAGTTACCTGAATCCCAATGGTATTACCTGCTCCCAGATAATCATCATATAGCTGCGCGAAGCTTGCTTCCACAAAAAGGCATAATAGGAATGTAATAATTAATTTCAATGTGTATTCAGTCTTTGGGTATTAATAAATTGGTAGCAGATCGTAGCTTGAGATCTTCAATTTCTTACAATAGAAATTGATTGAAGCATATGTTTACTGGAAATTGAACTAGATAGAAAATTGTTAAACAAACACTGTTAGATTTTACTCTAATAGTTAGACAAGCTTTAGGCCAAGCTTCCATCTCAGCCTTAGATTCTGCTAATAAAATATGACTGCGAAATACTCACAAATAGGGCAAAAAAAGAGAATTTCATCTATTAGAAAACAAAAAATAAATTACCTATGGAAGCTTAGCTAAGAGTTCAGGACTAGAAGATTGCCCCCAATTAAAGTATCGTTTTTCACGCTGTATTATAGCAAAATAAGTTTATATAAGATTAAAACGTGCTGGATACCCTTCTGTCTGTTACACGCAAAGACAATATTGTATTATGAAAATATTTCAAGCTATAAGTTGCTAGACGAAACATTATTATTATTTTTAATGTAAATTTTCTCTCCGTCTATTTTTTCATAATAGATAGCCTAAAAAACTTCATTAAGATTTATTGAAATATCTACTAAAGTGTAAAATCTAAAGTCACACAATAGCATAAACAATCGTATCTATTCAGCAGGCAGCCCTGAAGGAACGGCATCTTTGTGAATGATATCGCCCCCTATTGCGTTAAATGATCTTTGGGTTATTTATTGACTGCAAAGGTTTCATCCCCTAGGGTTTTGCCCCCTCAAAAAACACCCTACTAACAGTTACAAACAATATTTCCTATTTACTGCTCGGCATAAGAAGTTTTAGTTTGCCTACTAAAAGGGATGTGCAGAATCTAAGAACCTGATCGAACATTTACTTTTCCTTCATCCGATAGCGAGAGTTGCAGATATTTTTTTACTTTAGTGTGGGATTGAGGGGTTCTAAATATCTTGACTTGTTAACAACAAAAAAGATTTATACTCAAACGTAGCTATATCCGTTACGAAGTGATTTGGGTATAAGAAAAAACACAACAAACCATTCATGAAACTAAAAGTAAAACTAAGTGAATTTGAAATTCAAATAAAAAAATTCGTTTCAAAATACGAAGTGATTGAAAAATTCAATTTTACGACAGAAGAAGAATTGGATCAATATAAATCGAGCTTCGTGGAAACAGGCGAAGAGGCGGAAGCTCTTTTGAAAAGCCAAATTACACCAATTGAAAACGATTACTACTTATCGTTTAAAGAGTCAAAATCACCTTTCAAGAATATTGATAAAGATCTTCATTCCTTTGAATGGAGGTATAAAGAATTATTAAGTAAAGCAAAAGAAAAGAGAACAGACCTTCAGCGATTCTATAAGCTCATAAGTGTTTCTGATGTCTTATTGAATCAAATTTCGGAAGAAGAAATAAAAGCACGAAAATCATTTACAATAAGAGATAAAAAATCTTTAATCCTTGAAAAGTTATTTCAACTAAATGATGGCTGGTATTATTCTATCAAATCGATAAGCAATGGGAACAACATTAATTCTAGAAGGCCAGATGAATTCCTAGGAATTTCAAAGAGCTTAGAAGAAGATAATTTAATAGAAATTTTTAGAGCGAATCGTGATGATGTCTTAGCAAGACTAAGTATTGAAGGACAAGAATTCGTGGAAGATATTATTTCAAAGCGATTAAAGGTTGACAAAGCCGTTGTAAGCATTAAGACTGATTTAGGCTATGATTCTGCTGATTTGAATGTGACTGAGATTAAAACAAACTTAAAAGAATTAGTTTCCAAAAATGACTTTAAGGAAGTCCTAGAAAAACTTGATTTAATACTAGAAGAGGATTGCGAGATCCGAAATGATTTAATCATGATGATGGGGCGATATGAATCCGTAGAATCAAAAAGAAGGAATGGTTTGTTTTCTGATTCGGAATATTTGGTTCAGGAGAATAAAATACGCTATGATCTTATTTCGGTGATTGAGCGTTTGAAAAGGAATTTGATACGGAAATAGTTACTAAGAAAAACAAAGCAATGAAGCAACAACTAAACTTAGCAATCCTTATACTGCTAACCGGAAGCCAATTATTTGGACAAGCTTTCAACCCCAGCAAAGAAAAGCTCTATCAATCTCTGATCGGAGAAGTTAATGTCTTATCTATTTTTGTAGACACCGCAGATGATTATTGGGAAGATGATGAAAAAGAATTTTATTTAGAAGAGTTGAATAAAAGTCAATCTTGGATCATAGACCAAGCGGCTTATTACAATGTTGATTTGACATTCGATAATGATAATTTCTTTGAAAATGGAGAAACGGTACTTGTAGAAAGTTTTAGAAGAGAACATAGTTCGAAGTATAAAATAAAATCAGTGATGAAGGAACTGGGCTTTGATGGGATTAAGGAATATCTAGCCTATTCAAATTTTGATCTTGCAGAAGAAAAGCTAAAACTACTCTTCTTTGTAAAGAGTCGAGATCGATCTCATGCTTACAACAAGTTCTCAAATAAGGATGTTGATTTAGGTATAATCTATTGTAGAAGTACCTATGGTATGATAACGGATAACTTTGTAATTTCCCATGAAATACTACATCAATTTGGCGCTTGGGATTTATACTATGGGAAAAGTCAAACAACAGAGACCGCTGAAAAAGCGAAAGAATTCTATCCAAATTCAATAATGATTTCTACTAAATCTTATAAAGAAGAATTAGAGGTAGATGACCTAACGGCATGGAGAGTCGGTTGGCATTATGAATACAAAGAAGCGTACGTACAGTTCGATCCACAGAGAAGATCGAAAGGTAGTGTCGACAGTATGAAAAATCGTGAGAAGCCAACGAAATCAATACAGTTCGATTTAAAGAGGAAGAATAAAAATTAAGTAATTCGATTATTTCAGCACGTAATTTACAAACATGGATTGGACTCAAGGCATATCAACTGCAGCTACAATGGTCTTCACATTTTTGATCTTAGCTTATTTTAGTAAGGACACTAAGAAGCCCCTTCCTAGAAACGAAGAGGGTAAATTCGTCCTTCGACCAAATAGAGCCCATCAAATTGGAAGTTTCGTTTGCATCGCACTTGCCCTTGTCGCATTTGCGGGGACAGTGCTTGCGGAGGAAGAAGGCCTGTACTTAATTTTCACTCCTTTCTTTCTTATTTTTGGTTTTTTCGGTTGGTATACCTACGCTGCTTACCTCAACCACAAAGTTGTTTTTAATGAAAATCTTATTACCATTACAAACTGGAAAGGAATCACAGAAACCATTACTTGGGAACAAATCCATAAAATAAGCTATAGTCGAAATTGGGGCTATGTCTATTTGCACGTAGAGGGACAAAAACTAAAAATTTCCCAGTACGTAATTGGCTTTATTGTTTTTGTTCAATTGATGGAGCAGCGAACAGAATGGCGAGCGAAAGAAATTGGTTTGCACTTATAAGAGCAAATAAGGGTCTTTTGAGGGCATTTCGTTACAAGGACGAAAATGAATACACCCATTTCTTTTTCACAGAAAAATAGTTTGCAACAGATTTCAAAAGCTACTTTACAAATACGCCCAGTGAATTATATATCGAAACATTAACGGAAACAAGCTATTTTGAAATCAACAAAAAAGATTTTTCAGAACTCTTCGCCACAGATCCACAATTTGAAAAGCTAGGTAGAATAATTGCAGAAAAAGCATATTTATTTATGGTTGATAGAATGACAGATTTTCAAGTTATCAACTCAAAGGAACGATATCTAAAGAAACCAAACCCAGATTGTTTTGAAGAAATAAAACACCGCAATTTAAAACCGAATAAAAAAAATAAAGATGAAGCAAATAACAATAATACTAACATTCTTGAGCTTGGTGTTACAACTAGAAGCTCAAATCACAGTAGAAGGTAAGCTATTGGACTTCAATTCAAACGAAGTAATACCCTATGTAAATATTGGAATAATAGAATCATCCATAGGTACCGTAAGTGATAATGAGGGGCATTATAAAATGACGGCGACTTCAATCGATGACATTGTAACATTTTCATCAATTGGCTATGAGACCTTAAAGATAAAAGTGGAAGAGCTGAAAGATAAGAATACTATAAAGTTAGTGGCTAAAAGTTATGATATTGGGATGATAGAAGTAGGAGCTATTAAGTTTGAAGAAAAGGAAATAATCTTGGGCACGAAAAACAAAGACAGAGGACATAGCATTGGATTTGGTAGTGCTCAATTAGGAACGGAAATCGGTGCTGCAATTGAAATAAAAAAACCAACGTATATAAAAAGTGCAAATTTCGTATTGAATCATGCACAAGGAGATAGCCTACTTTTCAGAGTGAACATCTATGATCTATCTACAGGTGAAATAGGAAAGAATTTGCTCTCCGAAAATATATTCATCAAGGAGAAGCAGAGAAAAGGAACGATAACAGTCCCATTGGAGAAATATAATATCGTATTGGAATCAGATATATTATTAACATTAGAATGGTTAAGGAATTATGACGAAGTTGGAAACAAGGGCATTACCTTTGACACAAAAAAATCAAAAAAAAGGAGAGGCGTTTATATAAGAAACTCTAGTAATGGAAAATTTTCAAAATTACCTCGTGTAGAAAAATTAAAACCTTGTTTTTATTTAAAGGGGAAGCAGTCAAAATAGAGATTGGAGGCTAAGAACCAATCGTCATTACCGTTAGATTGTTACATTCCAACTACCTCTCCCCCTAGTCAAAAAAAATAGTCAGAATAATTCTTTAAATTGGAAGAAATTTATTTTGAGCAGAACGAGTATTTGAGTCGGTAGATATAAAACCACATGACAAAACCACGTGTAAAAATTTGCTGTATAAGCAGTCTTAGTGAAGCAAAAATGGCAATTAAATACGGTGCTGCCCCATTAGGTTTGGTTGGGCATATGCCAAGTGGGCCAGGCATAATCGGAGATGAACTAATCAAGCAAATCGTAAAGACCATTCCTCCACCTATCTCAACGTTCTTGCTAACAAGTGAAACCAACGCTCTCGACATTATTGCACATTACAAACGGGTTCATACTACGACCATTCAGATTGTTGACGAATTGGAAAACCGAGATTATGAAATGCTTCGAAAGGAATTGCCAAACGTAAAACTGATGCAAGTCATTCATGTTATTGACGACAAGTCCGTGAAAGAAGCCATTGCTATTTCAAAATTTGTGGATGCCATTCTTTTGGATAGCGGTAATCCAAATTTGCTGGTTAAAGAATTAGGTGGAACTGGGCGCACCCACAATTGGGATTTAAGTAGCGCAATCAGAAAGTCAATTCCAATTCCATTGTTTCTTGCAGGTGGACTTAATAAAGATAACGTCAGAGCAGCTATTGAAACTGTTCAGCCTTTTGGAATCGATCTTTGTAGTGGTGTTCGGACGAATGGGATGTTGGATCAACAGAAATTGGCGGCGTTTTTTGAGGCCTTGGAGGGTTGATTAATTCGGTACAGCAAAGAACATTACAATTTATTAAATTATGAAAAAAATAACTTACAACAGCAAGCTCTATTACTACGGTGTAATTGTTCTATTATTGATTACCTTTCTTTGGAATTTACTAAGCCTAGCATATTCCGGAGGACCTCGCCAATTAGTCATTGCTACCATTACAGGCTTGACTTTAGGAATCGTTATTACTAAAAATAAGCGAACTCAAGTTACCTTAAAGATTTACAGTGGAATCTTCCTTATTCTATCCTCTCTAGTATTAATCATCGAGCCATTACTTCAGATATTCGGAAGCGGGTTACTTCACGAAAAGGTCGCTGCGTCAAAGCTAACCAATATGTACAGTTCGCTTTTACCTCTTTTCATAGGAATTTTAGTTTACCATGGATCCAATCATTATATTGAGATGAAAGAGACTAAAGTTGAATTAGAAGATCATCTAATCGAAAATGATTAAAAAAGAAAGACATTATATGAAAAACATACTCGGAATAATTTCTTAACTTGGGAAAGAATTAAACGCATATTCAAGTTGCTAATATATCCAAAACAGTCTTATCTAACACTCAGTTGCCAATCCATTTATGCATAATTCTCGACAGCTATCTAAAATAGTCTAATGAATCGCACCACAAAACTCCTATGCTTTCTTTTTCTTTTCTCCATCAAATCAATGTTGTTCGCGCAAGACTGCTGTTGTAGTATTACAGAAGTCGAAAGCAATACGGTTGCCCCTTCCGACTTAATTATAGGAGATGTAATTACCGTTATGTCGACTTCCGAATTGAAAGATGCGATCAATCAAGCGAATAATGAGGGAGGCAATAAGACCATCTTAATTGCTAATGGAACCTATCAAATCGCTTCTACTTCTTGGTATCCTTATATTGCAGCAAGTAACATGGTTTTTCGAAGCCTTTCGGGAAACAGGGATTCCGTTATACTCACTGGAAATGGGATGACTGACGTATCGCCTGATGTTGAATATGGATTTTATTGCACTGGAAATAACATTACAATTGCAGACCTAACCATTAAAGAAGTAGGCAATAGTGGGATCGTAACTCGAGGAGATAGTTTATATGTACACAATGTAAAAATACAGAACACATTCGAACAAATGCTCAGCTGTGCCGGTTCGGGAAACGGCTCTAATAACTCAATCGTGCAGTGTAGCTTATTTGAATATCCTGCGGGAGCTGGTCCTCAATTTGATATTGGCGGGCTAGAAATTCAGAAAGCTAAAAGTTGGATCGTGCGTGATAATATTTTTAAGAACATTGCGAGTCCTTCTCAATTTCTAGCCGAACATGCTATTCTCTCTACTTGGAGTTCTTCCAATAGTATCGTCGAAAGAAATTGGATCATCAATTGTGATCGAGGGATTGGTTTTGGTCTAGACGTTAGTCCAATTATTAGTACAAATGAGGGAGGCATCATCCGGAACAATATGATCTACAACGATGGTTCCGGTTTGTTTAATGGCGTTGGAATTAGCTTAGAAAGGTCTCCAAACACCAAGGTTTATAACAATACTATTTACATAAGTTATCCTAACGCGATTGAGTATCGTTTTCCAGAAACAACTAACGTAGACATCACCAATAACCTAAGCAACCGGTTAATTAAACCTCGAGATGGAGGACAGGCCTCTCTAACAACTAACAATACAACCGCAGAGCAAAATTGGTTCGAAAACCTAAGCACTGGAAACTTGCGAATTCCATCAATAATCTCAGCAGTTACCAATCAAGGGACTGCTCTTCCGGAAGATGTAACCATGGACATTGATAAAACACCTCGTCCCCAAGGGAACGTATATGACATCGGTGCTTTTGAATATATCATGACTTCAAGTATAAATGGTATTGGAATAGGTTCGCCAAAAATTAAGATATTTCCAAACCCTGCAATAAGCTCAATCATTCTACAGGTTGAGGTCAATTCTATTTTCAACATTACAATTTATAATCTTTTGAATCAGCGCATTGCTTCTTTTAAAGAGCAACAGTTATCGCCTCGGTTTTTGATTGATATTAGTGAATGGGAAGCTGGAATCTATTTTTGCCATGTATCTAGTTCGGAATATTTTGAGGAAATTGTGAAGATAGTGGTATCGAGATAGTATTGGTGTGTTGAGCTTTATGCCTAGAGATCATAAAAAATAGCGTTAAAAATTAGATAACATTATCAACAGCGTACTTTATTATATATGATGGAGTACCAAATAACAACCCCGCCACATCACTATTCTTCATACAACAAAGCTCAACATGAAACTAAAACACCTACCACTATTCCTCCTAATGCTACTTAGCCAAATTTGCATCGCTAATCATATCATCGGAGGTCAAATATCATTCAATCATTCTGTAGACAATACTTACAATTTCAAACTTGAAATATATCGAGATTGCATTTCTAATGGTGCCGACTTTGATGATCCAGCAAATGTTTCCCTATTTATGATCAACAACAATGTTGTCGTAGAGCAGGTAGATTTTGCCTTTAGCAATCCTATTATTGAAAGCTTAGGTTATTTACAAGATGATTGTATGTTTACTCCTTTTCCGTCTTGTATACAAAAAGGAACTTACAATCACGAAATACTGTTAACGAATAATCCCAATGATTTTGAACGCCTAGTTATTGGCTATCAAAGGTGCTGCAGAGGTAGTGACTATACTAATATTGACTTACCGAATCTTCAGGGCTTTACCGTATGGACAGAGATAAGGGGATCCGATGCAAGCACTTTCAACAATAGTCCTACATTGACCTCTAATCTCTTTTTTGAAGTCTGTCCTGGCGAAGCATTCGAATTCGACGTATCAGCTAGCGCTACAGATGGAGACTCCTTGAGCTACGAATTGTCGACGCCTTATATTGGGGCGGGTGTTAATGGGACTGTTGGTTCGCCAGGTAATTCTTCCGATTGCGATGGCGTCGCTCCGAATCCAATTTGCCCACCACCTTATGAAAGCTTGAACTACTCCTCTTCCATTTATTCCGCGGAGACACCACTGGGATCGGATGATTTTTCTATTGATCCAGAAACAGGAATCCTTTCAGGGATTCCTTCTTTATTCGGACAGTTTATAGTTGGGATAACCGTTAAAGAATACAGAGATGATGAGGTCATTTCAACTTCTTATCAGGAAGCGACTTTTAGAGTTGATATTGCTTTAAGTGATGCAGAAGCAGAAACCAATCCCCTATCAATATATCCAAATCCGGTAAAGGATGTTCTTAATATCGAATTCCCTCCATCAATGAAAAATGGACTGCTTTCTATTCGTGGTCTAAATGGGAAAGTAATTAGAAAATGGAACGCGAGCAATAAAGGGGAAATGAGTCTTAGTACAATGGGGATGAAAGGATTGTATTTTTTAGAATTGAAATCCGAGAATTTGACTTATTATGCTAAGTTTGTTGTGTTGTGATTGTTGTTACAATTTGAATGATGTTAGTCAATTTCGTTGAAGAGGTGCCCTTTTATTTTTGACAAAAAATTGTAAATAGCACTGTAACTTTATATCATCACATTATGTAATCAACCGTAAAACAGCCGAACCTTCTCACATTTCTAATAATTACAAAAAGACAAATCTTATGAAACAGATAATATTTATTCTACTCAGTCTAATTTGCACCAACATCTATGGTCAAGACAAAAAGAGTTATATTCAATTCAATAAACTTACGGAAATAAAAGGAACGGACTATGTTTTAGCTTCTATTGAAAACCGAGGTAAAATAAACGACTCAACAAAAAGTAATTATTTATTATTTATTAATACAGCAACAGGAAAAACAAACCAAATTGATTTTCCTAACGGTGCGCATATTCAAAACATTAAACAAATAAAAATTGACAGTTTAGGAATTAATAAAATTATTGTTGATGCTAAAACTATTGACTTAGATGGAAAGAAAGGAATTAAATGGAATGATCCTACACAACTTTTAGTATTATCAACTGACGGAAAAGAAAAAAGATTATTAACAGATAAAAACCTTTTTGTGCGAAACTGGGTAGTAAACGAAGATACTGGAACGCTTACTGTTGTAGGACATTATGATACGAACAACAATAAAAAATATGACAAAACAGATAAGAATGAAATTGCAATTTACCACTTGGGGTCTTTAGAATTATTATACAAAATTTAGAACTCATTCCCCGGTCTCAACCTACGGTGAACAAATTATTTTTGTATTCTTTTGTTCACCAAACAGAATATTTCTTTCCTTGACAAGAGCTTGAATCTATCAACTTACTCCTTATTACGTTTCAGAATTATTCCTTAACTTTGAAAAGAGTTGGAGGAAACCAATACGATAGTATACCATTACAATAGTCGTAAACGATCTTGAACCCAAAATATTAACCCAAAACTTTACCCCCAGCCCCTAAAGGGGAGTTATATTTCGGTGGACTTAAAGGGAAGTACATATCGGTGAATCTTGGGCGCGCGTTAGGTCTCCCCTTCAGGGCTGAGGGTCGCGTTAGCCCTCCTAAATCCTTAAAAGGAGCCTCTGCCCGCAAGCATACCAGAGATAAAACTTACTTTTAAAAACACATAGCATCCTAAAAACATCAAAATGATTAACCTAAAAAAGCTATTCCTAATCACCTCCATTATCATCCTCAGCCATCTCCAATTAATTGGCCAACCGGGTGACATGCCAATGGCCCAAGCACCTGGAAAATGCTATGCAAAATGTTTAATCTTTGCCAAGTACGAAGTGATCGAAAAAACATTTGCAATCTATACGGGGGATTTTGATAAAGCAATCGAATTAGATTCCATGTACTTCCGAATGGATGAAAACTCGAACGAATTAATTTACCTAGGTTACAAAAATGATTTGGACCACTTCCAATTAGATGACCTAGATTCATTTGAAAAGATAGTATTCTTAGTCAACCCGGATACCCTTGAAGATTACGTTGAAGAAACCATTGTGTATAAAAAGCTAGAGAAGGAAGAAGTTAAAGAATGGAGAGAGGTAGTTTGTGGCGACAAAGTAGGACGTAATATAATGGCGCAATTACAAGACGCCTTAATTCGAGAGGGATATTTAGATCGGGCAAAAAACATAAATACCCTAACTATTAAATTAAAGACTGCGCTGACCAACTATCAAAAAGAAAATGGTTTGCCTATGGGGCAATTGGATATAGAGACTTTGGAATCTTTGGAGATTTGGATATAAGTACGGCAGCATAAAAGGCCACATTATTATCGGAGGAAAATATTTTATTAGCAAGTTTTTCTAATCTTTCATCAAGCACCTACCTTAAGCTCACCTTCAGAAGACCAATCAATCGCCTTCCCAAACTACTAACAATCAGACCTCTACAACAAAATACTCCCTCTTACCCCCCAATCACTTCCTAGCCAACGATTAAAATAATTAACGAAAAGTGTAATAAAACCTTCGATTCTTTATCTAAAGGTAAAATTCATCTTTCCTTACAACTATGAACAAGAGAGAGTAACAGTTCAAACATATTTACGATCAATCAAAAGATAAGATATACAGACTTTGTCTAGGCTTCATGGGGAACCCTATTGATGCTGATGACCTATTCCAGGAAATACTAATAAAGGTCTGGAACAACTTAGATGGTTTCCGAGAAGAGAGTAATATCAACACTTGGGTTTATAGAGTTGCGACTAACACTGCGCTTCATTTTATAAATAGAAATACAAAATCGAAAAAGAGAATCAGTCCCTTCGAAATCGAAAATTTAAAAACAGAAGCGATAGAAAACAATCCTTTTTATAGTCCTAAAAAAATTAATCATTTGTACCAAGCGATTTCTAGCTTGAAAGATATTGACAAAATCATTATCAGTTTATTATTTGATAACTGTAGTTATTCAGAAATAGCAGAAGTTACGGGGATAAGTGTTTCAAATGTTGGTGTAAGGATTAATAGAATAAAGAAAACACTCGCAAAAAAACTAAATTAATCATGGAAGATAACTTAATTGAATGGCAATCAATTTGGCAACAACAAAAATCAAAACCTATGCAATTAAATAAAATTATCAATCGCTTAAATATAATAGAACAGAAAGCAAAAGCACAGAGAAGAATCTTGCTTCTTGGTATCGCAGTTCTCATTATTGCATC
>JAVCKV010482546.1:340-11824 GCA_032274145.1 Herpochondria borealis | reverse complement strand
TTTGCTTGAACACATTTTTCAAAGATAGAATTATTGTCCTTTTCTCTCCAAATGGTGCGCATTTATAACACTACCAAAACGAAATACATAAAAAACTAAAAATTGTCGAGGTAAGGTATTTTCATATTTGATTGCTTTATTTTTTAGGAAGACGAATTGTCTTTTCCTTTTGTTACAATACTTTTGAAAATATAAATGGTTACAAGAGTGTGTTTGTGTATTTAGGTGTATGCGTGTATATGTTGTTTTAATCCTTGATGGTTCTTTGATTACCAGTGACTAGATTCGAGGAAAACTAAAACAACCTTCATGAGATTTGTCTAAGAATCATTTCAATTTTTGTGAAACGAAATCACTTATGTTTCTCATAAGCCAATTTCGCCGCAGCTAAATCTTCTAGGGCATGACCAACAGATTTGAAAAAAGTAATTTCTTCCTCATTCGTTCTTCCAGATTTTTCATTGCGACAGAGTTCAAATAGATTAGCTTTGATGTCCTCTATTTTTAAGAGACCACTTTCCAAAGGCTGAAAAATATCCCCACTCTCTTTTAGCCCATCATTAGTATCTACAAAAATAGAAGACCGTTGTACTGCTAAATCATCTGCTTCTCGCATGTTCGGTTTGAAAGCTCCAACCAAATCCAAATGTTGACCGGGTTGAAGAAACGCTCCATAGATCAAAGGTTGGTTACTTAAAGTTGCACAAGAGATGATGTCTGCTTTTTTGATTCCGTCTTCTATTTTTTTTATCGGAGAAATATCAAAAGTAAAATCTGTAAATTGTTTACAAACGGTTTTTGCTTTTTCAAAATCTCTACCCCAAACAAATACTTCTTGAATTGGTCGAACTGCAGCATGTGCTTTAATTAATTCAGGTGCTAAAGCTCCAGTTCCGACTATCAATAATCGGGTACTATTTTTTTTTGATAAAAAAGAACTCCCCAATGCGGATGTTGCAGCAGTTCGTAAGTTGGTTAAAGTCCTAGCATCTAATTGTGCTAGTGGCATTCCTTGATGTGCATCAAACAAAGTATAGATTCCATGAATAGAAGGTAGATTGTATTTTCCATTTTCAGGTGAGACGGTAATCAATTTTACACCTAGATATTTTCCAGCTTGCCAAGCAGGCATTAATAGAAGGGTAGATTCCTTTCCTTCTTTTGGATTGGCGTAGTTGTGATGATGCCGAGGTGGAACTTGGTAATCTTCTTGAAACGCTTTTTTTAATGCTGCAATTAAATTGTTATAATCTAGAAGTTCTTCAAGTTCTTTTTTGGAAATATTAATCATGATAGTTTTTTCTAAAAATAAAATGTATTCAGACAAATCTTGTGGAAGATGGATTTATAGGGATAAAACTCCTCGAATATAAATTTTAGGCTGTCAGAATTAACGCAGCCAACTAACTCAAAACTAAGTGGGTTAAGATCGCTACTTTTAACTCCGACAGCTTAAAATCTATATTTTAGGAGGACTCAAAAAATCCACGGGATCTTTATAAGAACCAAATAAAAATAGTGAATAGTCGCTACAACTATTCACTATTTCATTTTTAATTATTCACTATTTTAATATTTTACTTTTATAATTTTTAATCGATTTCTTCTAGCACTTGGAACTATGATTTCATCTGAAGCCACTTGCATCGCATTAGCAAATTGTAATTGAATTTTTTGATCTTCTGTGCTCAGGACACTATTTCGTTTTACTTTGCCATTTCCCTTAACAACATATTCACTAACCGTATTTTCTTGTTTGATTTCATCATTAAAAAGAAACCGCAGACTAGATGGCGTTTTCACTAAGAAGAAAGAAGAGAATACCGCATCATCATCTTGAGAGTATTGGCGTTTGTGCAATACATTTTTCCAGTGCGTCTCTCCGTCAGGATGAATGGAAATGATAAATACATCATCAAAGTAATAATCCATATTCGCTAATGCACCAGAAGCGTATGGACCGCTTCGTGATGAGCCTCTTTGTAGTTTTCGATTTCTCTCTGCAATCATTAATATCCCTCCATCATGTCGATGTACAATTTCTTGAATATTGATATCACCAAGTCCTTTTTTTAAATCTGCTTTTTTTCCAGCCAAATTTTTGAGGAATGTTTCTTCGAAAGGTTCAAAAATAGAAACGTAATTGGATGGATTATCAATAGGGATATTTATGAAAAAGTATCCGTTAGATCGACCTTTATTTTTATTAGAGTACAAACCTGCTGCTACTAACTGATCATTTTTATTGTCAAAAGAAAAATGAATATCGTAGGTCAAATGATTTTGCATATGAATTTTAAAATCGGAAAATTCACCTGTGGAACTTACTTTATAAATTTGAAAATGATGTTCATCCTTTTTCGGTTTTCGATTTAATTTTTTTAGAACTAAAAACAAATCTCCATAATCATTGATCACCATTTGTTCAAAATCTTCATAGTAGGTCATTTCTTTTGGATTGATAGAAGTATCCCAAAGTACTTCCATAGTTTCCAAATTGAATGCTACTGCTTCAATAGATTTTTGTTCCTTGATATAATAAAGAAGCACTGTTTTTTTATTTTCAGAATGAATGATTTTAAAATTTGGAGTAACAAATAGTTTGTCATAAATTTTAATGGAGGTAGAATCAATGATGTTTGCACCAGGATCATATCTCCTTACTCTTACATTAAGTGCTCCTTTTTTTCTGAAACTATATAAGAGAGAAAAATTCTCTTTGGTGGGTACTATTCCGATAATTTTAGTTCGTCGTTTTTCAAGCTCTATTTCCTTACTCCATTTCTCTTTTAAGTTTTCATCTAGAGCATGAACTTTAAATGTGGTAGCTTGATCCTGAAAAAGTAAATATTGCCCTTTGAGTTTCCCAAGAACATCAAAGCTATCATCTGTTCTATAATTGATGGACTCAGAGATGGTTACCTCTTGACTATGACCGAAAAGGTGAAAAAAAAGAAAAAGTATTGTTAGGATTTTTTTCATATTCTTTTAGTTTTAGACGCTTTATGTAGAGTTATTGTTGGGGACGAAGAAATATATATTGATTTAGAGGACGGGAATATATAATCCCGTCCTCTAAATCGCTCTCTAAAATCATTATATATCACAACCCTTTGGTTAGCGTATTTAAATCTATTCGTTCCTTTTTAATTTGTAAACTTTTAGCTATTCGGTGAATCAGTTGTTGTATTTTTTGAGGTTGGTCATTATTAGTAACTACGCTATACAAACTTACCAATCTGTCTCCAATGATAAACGATACATAGTGTTCTTCTTGTACTGTTCTGGGCTTTTGTTCTTTTGCTTGACTGCTAGGCGACACAAAATGCCAGTGTAGATATGTTTTATTATCACGTCCTTTTTTCCATTCCATTTCGGGAACAATTGGAAAATCAGTAATGGTACTAATATATTTAGATTCCAATTCTACATATTTTTCTAACAATTCTTTTTCATTTTTGTTTTTAGCATCATCTATCCAATCAGTTATAGGACGATTAAAAACTTGTAAAAGGTTGCCATCTATATTATAAGTGATATCTTCTGATTGTCGTGGAGAAACGTTTTGACCAGTTATTTCTAATAAATAAAAATCTTTCATTCCATTAAACACTTCATAATAACCATCTCCTTTAAAGACACTTCCGCTTAGGTAATTTTTGGATTGAATTAACCTTCCATATTTGTAGGTATCTTCTTTAACTAATTTTCCTTGTTTATCCCAAAGGAATGCAATTCCGTCTTCTTTGCCTTCTTTGAATATTCCTTCAGATTGTTTTATTTCAGTTTCAAACCATTCGATGGTCACGCCATCTTTTAAACCGTTTTTGTAATTACTTTCCAAACGAAGCTTTCCACTTGGGTACCAATTTTTTACCATGCCCTGAGCTAAACCATTTTCATAAAAAACGATTTGATCAATTTGACCTTTGTTAAACCACCACTTGTGTTCGCCTTCTTCCTTGCCATTGGTGAAATTGCCTTCCGACTTTTTATTTCCATTTTTGTACCATTCCGTACAGAGACCTTCTGCTTTGCCATTAACCAAATGGACTTCCAATTTTTTTTGTCCTACCACATACCAATGTGTTTCTCTTCCACTTTGGATACCATCAACGTAAGAAGTCTCATGAATTTTTTTTCCATTCTTTGCCCACTCTTTTGACGTACCATCAATCTTTCCTTTTTTGATTGGAATCTCCAATCGCTTTTTTCCATTCGGGTGTTTGTCAGTGGCAGTTCCCGTATAAGGGCCAACAGTATTGGGTTGAAAAAATAAACCACGAATTACATCCAATTCATAAAAACTAATTTTCTTTTTATGTTGTGCTTGTAATTGAAAGGTTATAATACAGGTCAGTGCTAGTGTAATCCATTTATGCATGGGTGAATATAAATTTTTAGAAATGGATATTTTGATTTAAGTAGAAGCTTTTTATTTTCTATCAATATCTTTATCCATACTCTTATTAAATAATTTCTATTAATAATACGAAGGGTTTGAGTCTTGAGGTACGACTATGAAACGAATTTTTTTCTTTTTTTTATATAAAAAACTAATTTCATGTCTATCTTCATTGGTACTTTTGATTCTTGAAATTAAAAATTCATTTACAATTTTTCCTAACATTCTTTTGAAATAAAATAAAAGCAATCATTCGCATGAGTAAAAAACAATTGATTGAGTGTGTTCCTAATTTTAGTGAAGGACAAGACTTAAGTATTATCAAGCAAATCACTGACGAAATTGAAAGTGTAGAAGGTGTAAAATTATTAGATGTTGATCCAGGAAAAGCGACCAACCGAACGGTAGTAACATTTGTTGGAGAACCTCAACCTGTTATTGATGCCGCATATTTAGCCATAAAAAAAGCAAGTGAAATAATTGATATGAGCAAGCATAAAGGCGAGCATCCTCGGATGGGCGCAACTGATGTTTGTCCTCTAATTCCTATTGCTAATATTTCAATGGATGAAGTGGCAAAATATGCTCATAAATTGGCTGAGCGAGCGGGGAAAGATTTAGAGATTCCTTTTTATATGTATGAGTCTGCTGCTACTAAAAAAGAAAGAAAAAATTTAGCGACAGTTCGTGCAGGTGAATATGAAGCGTTGCCTGAAAAATTAAAACAGCCTAAATGGAAACCAGATTATGGTCCGGCAAAGTTTAATGCACAATCAGGTGCAACTGCAATTGGTGCAAGAGATTTTTTGATTGCTTATAATGTGAATTTAAATACAACTTCAGTTCGTCGAGCTAATTCTGTAGCTTTTGATATTCGAGAAAAAGGAAGACTGAAAAGAAAAGGTAATAAAGTCGCAGGTGCAATTCTGTTAGACAAAAAGGGAGAACCTTTAAGGACTAAAGGAATGTGCAAATCAGTAAAAGCGATTGGTTGGTATATTGAAGAATATGGAGTCGCTCAGATCTCTATGAACTTGACGAACATCAGTCATACTTCTTTGCATGAAGCATTTGAGGCGTGTTGTAAAAGTGCGCAAAAGAGAGGATTACGGGTGACCGGTTCTGAATTGGTTGGACTAGTTCCGTTAAAAGTAATGTTAGATGCAGGTCGACATTTTCTAAAAAAACAAAAAAGGTCGGTTGGAGTTTCAGAAGATGAAATCATCAAGATTGCTGTGAAGAGTATGGGGCTAGATGAATTGACTCCTTTTGATCCACGGAAAAAGATTATTGAATACCAACTAGAGAGCTTGGAGTCGGCACATTTGTTGAATATGAATTTAAGGGAATTTGCCAATGAAACAGCTTCCGAAAGTCCAGCCCCTGGTGGAGGTTCAATTTCTGCTTATGTAGGAGCATTGGGAATTTCTTTGGCAGCCATGGTTGCCAATCTATCCTCTCATAGAAGAGTGTGGGATGACCGCTGGGAAGAATTCTCAGATTGGGCAGAACGCGCGCAATTCCAAAAAGACACTTTATTGAAATTGGTGGATGAAGATACCAACTCATTCAATTCGATTATTGAGGCAATCCGTTTGCCTAAAGGAACAACTGCTGAAAAAGCGAGTCGTTCTGAAGCGATTCAAAATGCAACTCGCTATGCTATCGAAGTACCTTTCAAAGTGATGGAGCAATCTTTAGCGTCGTTTGATACGATTAAAAAAATGGCTGAAATCGGAAACCCAAATTCGGTTACTGATGCAGGCGTTGGTGCACTTTGTGCAAGAGCTGCAATTCATGGAGCGTTCTTGAATGTCAAAATAAATGCGACAGGATTGAAGGATAAAAAATATGTAGATAAAGTGTTAAAGAATGGAAAACAAATGATTGCGAAAGCGGATAAACTGGAGAAAGATATTTTGAAACTTGTAAATAGTAAAATTTCCTAACCTAAAAATAAAAATATGAAGTCCCAATTACTATTATTTATATTATTGACGTGTATCACATTTTTGGGTAATGCCCAAGAGAAGTACAGCTATTCATCTGAACGGAAATTTACAGATCCAACTGATTTGGTTGGGTATAATTTTCGACCTGCGAAAAAAGAAACACCTGGTGATTATGAAGCGAAAAAGATTCCAGCTGGATCTTATTCTTTTGGAATCTCTAGAAGTAGATTGTATGTCAAAGGAGATGAAGAGATAGAAGGAATGTATGAGATTAACAATATAAACACGGAAAATTATGGATATAAATTATTGTTATTAGATCCTCGAAATCCTTCTCAAAGAGGACATTTAAAAGTCATTCTTACACCAAGAGGGGAAGCGGAAGCTTTGGTCTTCAAAACTCGAAGTAAAGCGAAAGAAATAATTTTCCATATTCCTAAAGCTTCTTCTGATCAGAAAAAGGAGGAGGCAAAAAGATTTACAGATTTAAAAGAAGTTACGGTAGAATCGACAGATAGTTTATGGGGGATGAAAATTTTTCCATACCTAAGAAAAGATTTAAATAGTAATATTCAATCTAGACTTTATGTTTCAGATAGTACGACAATTTCTTTTGAAGAGGTGATTACGATTAAAGAAAAAAAGAAGAAGAAAAAGAAAGGCAAGAGGAAAAAGAAGAAGAAGAAAGGAGAGGAAGTTGCTGAAACAGTTGTTGAAGAAGTTTCAACTGAAGTCCCTGTAGAAGAGGTACCAACTGAAGCGGAGATGGAAGTCGTCAAAACTAAAACCATCAAAGAATATTATGTGAAGGTTCGTTCAATTCTGAAAAATGAAGATGGAACTACTGAGGATAAAACTTGGAGTTATTTGATTAAAGAAATTTTAGAAAGAGAAGATGAGACTGCAAAGAAAAATGAAGAGCGGTATCAAGTAGTTCTTAAATCAGGTAAAAAAGAAATTTATTTATACCTAAATGGTGATAGAACGATTAGTTCTTTTGAAGCAGAAGATGGTTTGTTTTTGATGAGAGGTCATTGATAAAAGAAGCTTTAGAAATTTAAAAAAGGTCAATTCGGATATAATCTGGATTGACCTTTTTTATGCTTTGTAATAGAGCATTTAAAAGACTTGCATTATAATGTGGACTTTATGATAAGTTGTAAATCATTCAATTAATCATTAACTTTGGAATACACATACACATCAAGTTATGACTTTACAAATAGATAGTTTAGAAAAAAGATTAATTACCGTCTTAGAATATCATAGGATGGCTGAGGTAGGTATTCTTACAGAAGATGATAAAGTCGAACTTCTAAATGGGGAAATCATAAATATGAGTCCAATCAATTCAAAACATGGCGGTCATGTAAAAAGGATCAATGCATTATTAGGAAGATTGTTAGGAGAGATGGCTATTATTGGCGTTCAAGACCCGATTATTATTTCTGACTCTTCTGAACCTGAGCCAGATATTTCGATATTAAAACTCAAGGATGATTTTTATGACACTAAACATCCTATTTCGAAAGATGTTTTTTTATTAATAGAAGTCTCAGATTCTACTTTATTAAAAGATAGAGAAGTCAAACTTCCAATGTACGCAACCGCAAACATCAAAGAATATTGGATTGTAAACTTGGTGGATACTTGTATCGAAGTGTATAAAAATCCAAAAAAAGACACCTACACAAGCAAGTCAACTTTTTATAAAGGTGATGAAATCGAACTAGGAGATTTTAAAGTCAAAATTAAAGTCTCAGATGTTTTAAAATAAAATGTAAAAGAGCTGTTAGGGAATAAACCCTAACAGCTCTTTTACATTTTACTAAACTCCTTCCCTACAAATCAATCTTCATATAAACAGGACAATGGTCAGAATGTACTGCATCCCCTAACTGCTTCGCTTCCTTAATTTTATCCTTCAAAGAATCAGAAACAGATTGATAATCAATTCTCCAACCCTTATTGTTTTTCCTTGCTCCAAATCGGTACGTCCACCAACTATACTCTTCTCCCTCAGGATTCAGATGTCGATACGCATCTGTAAAACCACTCTCCAACCATTTTGTCATCCACTCTCTTTCTTCAGGTAAAAAACCAGAACTCTTCTTATTACTCTTAGGATTGTGAATATCCATTTCCGTATGAGCAATGTTGTAATCACCTACTACAATTAAATTTGGACGCTTCTTTTTTAGTTTTTTTATGTATTTAAAAAAGTCAGCCAAAAATTCCATTTTAAACTCCTGTCTTAATTCCCCTGAACTTCCTGATGGAAAATAACAATTCAAAATCGACCAATCGCCAAAATCTGCTCGAATGATTCTTCCTTCATTATCGTATTTTTCTATACCACAACCAATCTCAATATGATCTGGTTTTTGTTTGGAAAAAATAGCGACACTACTATATCCTTTCTTCTGTGCTGAAAACCAATTGTGATGGTAACCCATCGCTTCCAATGGTTCGACATCGACTTGTTCGACATGTGCTTTGGTTTCTTGCAAACACACAATATCGAATCCGCCTTCTTTGATAAAATCCCAAAATCCTTTTTTGACTGCTGCTCGGATTCCGTTGACGTTGTAGGAGATGATTTTTTTCATAAAAATTGAATGAAGTATTTTATTGTTTTTTTTATGGTTGCAAGAAAAAATTATTTTAGAAATTTTTTACACAGTTTTTGAAGATTTCGAACATACTGATTTAAATTTTTTCTTTTATAGACAAGAATAAATGAAGGATGATGAACAGGGATAAAAGTAATATTGTTTAATTCATATGATTTATATTCGAAATTTTTATCGAACGTAAAATTTTTAAACCCATATTTCTTTAATACAAATAAGCCGACTTGCTTACCCAGTAAGAAAACTACTTTTGGTTTTGAAATCTCTAACTCCTCTTCGAAATTGGTATAGCATTTTTCCATTTCACAACTTCTGGGATATCTTATTTTTCCTTCTTTAAGAGGAAGACATTTTACGAGATTAGTCTTATAGAATAAAAACTTACTCCTTAATGGTAACTCTACCGTTTCGATTAGAGCACCTGAACGAGTATGAGGAGAGAGTGGCAGTTTCTCAATTCCATCCTCAAATCGAACTGCTGAAAGTCCAACCCAAAAAATTTGCGACTTATTTGATTTCTCCAGTACAGGAGGTTGATTTACGTAGAGACCACAAGCACGACAGTTCTTAGTTGGCTTTTTTAATTTTTGACCTAAGTCCAGAGAATATTTTACCATTGTTCAAATTGATTGTGCGGTAAATATAGTCATTAAGAACTTGACTGTCAACATTAGAATAGTTGCCACTATGAAGATTAAATTGTAATCGTCCTACAAGGCTTGATAATGCTTGGTTTGGTTCGACTTGAAGTACTTTTAAATTTTTCCCAGAAGATTCCAATTCATGATAAATTTGGGTACCATGGTATGGTCGATACTGAAAAACACTTGTTCTGAAGTTAGTATTATAAAGTTTTGAAATTTCTTTTAACTTCTTAGCAAGTTGAAAAGTCATCTCCATATCTTCTAGGCTTTCATTCGGAAAACCATATATAAAATAACCTTTCATATTAATTCCTGCTTGAAAAACCTTAGTCAGATTTTCTATTATCTTTTCAATATTTTTAGTTTTTTTGATTGAACTTAAAATCTGAGGAGAGCCTGATTCTATCCCTATAAATAATTCATAACAACCACTTTTTTTCAATAACTGCATAGTTTCCAAATCAACTTTATTAAAAGTCATCACATGCGCCATTGAACGCCATTGGAAATCAAAGTTTGAAAACACATTAATTGCTTTCTCCACAGTAACATTAGTTTTTAAAAATAAATCATCAAGTACCCGAATAGAATCAACATAAGGGTATTCTATCTTAATTTCATTTAATTCCTTAATAATGGAATCATTGGTCCTTTCTCTAATTGGGTATTCTTTGTTCAAAGATTTTGCAGCAGCGCAAAAAGTACAATTATAAATACAACCACGGCTAGTAACAATATTTGCTTCAATAAATCCTAATGGATGAAAGATCGGCTCGTTTGAAAAGAAATTTCGATTTAAAGGAATGTTAGAAATATCATTAACAATGTATTTGGATTTTCCATCAACTTTAAAGACTCGCCTATTTCCTTCTTCTATAAGTGGTTTTTCTTTTAATTGATTTTTTACAATATCAAGAGTAATTAATTCACCATCACCAGTTACAATATCAATTGGATTTTCAGTTTCCCATCCTAAAATTTCTTTATAAAGTTGTTTAGTGGATAAGCCACCGATAATTATGTGAGTATTAATTTTGATTGATTCGATTAACTCTTTGACCAATTTACAATTGGTAGTAAAAATATTGATTGCTAAGAATTTAGGTTTTATTTCTTCAACCAATTCAATTAGATCATTTAATGGAATTCTTTGTGCTATCGCATCTATCAGTTTTACAGAAATATTATTTTCTTCTAAAACAGATGCAATATAGCCTAAACCTAAGGGAGGTAATGAGTCCTCATCATAAAGTTTATTACTAAATTTAAATAGTGGTGAGTTTAAAATTAATACCTGCATGTTTTATATTTTAAGTTTTTGAGAATTCTATCAAGTTGAATCAGAGCCTGCTAAATCCCAGGCTAGATTCCAAATATTGTTATAAAGTGCACCATATGAATCCGCTGTATCTGTCTCAATAGCCTGATATACCTTGGATTTTATTTTGATATAAACTAATAACCTTAGTACACCATTGACTTTAATAATTCTTCCTCTAACTCTCAAATCAGAGGATTCGGGGTTATAAAACCTAAGTTCAGCTCCTGATATATCTGACAAAATTTTGTCATATCTAATTTTTTGAATTCCGTTATCTTTCTTAGGAGATTCACATAAAATTAATACTCTTTTAAAGTCTAAAGATCTCAGATGCATATATTGAGAATTGCTATTCATCTCAGAAGGTGTATTTCCAAAGAAATTTAAATCACCTCCAAACAATTTAATTTCATTTTTATCCGCATCTGAAGTAAGTGTTCTTTTGTAAGTAACCTTGCCTCCAACAGTTGTAGCTCCAGGTGTATTTTCTATTAAAGAACTCCCTGAATCCATACTAATATGATTTGGT
>JAVCKV010482325.1:0-11829 GCA_032274145.1 Herpochondria borealis | reverse complement strand
GCCATGATACCCCGACGGGCGCTGCGTATCAACGCGAAGTCTTGATAGTACCCGCGTCCTGCAAACGGACCATGCTCGGGTCGGAAGGATGTGCTTTGCGTCGTATCTGTCGAGAAAATGGTGGTGCACTTGAATTTGGCAAGTGCATCGGGCTCCTTTGTCGTCGATCTATCCGTCACAGGTAGATGGCGTCTCGGACAGTGCTCAAGTGAAAACACACGCCAGCAGCTGCTTGTTTCTAGAGTTACAAGAAGATTGACACTGGCGCTTCCACTATGAGTGGCAGATTCCAAGTGGACAGATCTACTGGTGCGTGGCACACTATCCAAGCAGTTGCATAGCTCTCCTTGGTGTTGCAACAAAGAGATTGAAGTCAACAGTGGAGAGTCATTATGCACACATAAAAGCGACATTTTTTTATTTTATCGATTTAGTTGGCCTTCAATCTAACTACAGTACTGAAGCTACGCATTCATGTACTTGAGCAAACATGACTCTTCGTGTCTTTTAGATCAACTCGAACACCGCCGCAAAGTTCTTTCCGTTGCCGAGACAGCCAAACTCGAGGCCATGCTCGTCCAACCAAGCCAGGTAGTCTTTCTCAAGGTCGTTGTTCAACTTGCGACTAAGAGCGTGCATGAGACCATTTCTGTTGAACCCTTTACGCAGATTCCTTCTCCTTGCGTCAAGTGCCTCATCATTGCAGTGTTTGCAGGTCCAAGTATTCATACCGGCGTAAACAAAGTCGTACTTGTACCAGGTCCTGCTAAGCTGACGATGGCTGCTACCACCTGGTGCTGCCACCAAAGAAAAGAGATGAGAATTTGCCACTGAGCTACAGACTCACCATCCACCCAAGGATGTAATACAAAGTTGACTGACTTACCTCCAATGAGCGTATTCTCGTCGATATCAACGAAATCGCCGTCGAGATGGAGATCATCTTCCACCATCCCAAAGAACTCGTTACCCCTCTTGACAATGCTGTTGGAAGCTGAAGTCTTGATCATGTCGAGCTCATCTGTGGTGCATTCAGTCTCGTAATGATAGCTATTATCAACGGCGAAGCCAGTTACAAAGCCTATCCTGGTTTGCTCGCCTCTTGCGACAGGGACAGTGGCTAGTAAGATGAGGGTGGCAACGATGGATAACGACGAAATGGAGATCATTTTTGGTTTTGAAGGAGGTCCTTTAGCAACTGGAATTTTCGAGGAGTATAATGTTTCTACAGTTTGTGAGCCTCGCGCCTTGTTGGTGAGCAGAATCCGTTCGATATCGCGACATACACGTCTCCATAAACAAAAATGAATGTGTCCCCTTCCATTGTATTGGAAAGGCAAGACTGAACGTACTAACCAGAAACAGAAAGAAGACGCGGAAGGGATAGAACAACGAGTAGCCGAGTTACCCAAGATGTAGGCTCGACACTTTATGCAACACTATTGCTTTTGTTTCTCGTTGGACGTTGATTGGACATCAGTCTAGAACAACGTGAAATCTCCTTGGTCTTCGACTTAATCTCATATTTTCGGCTGAAAATCTGATACTATCTAATCAGGTATACCACCTCATCCTTGTTGCGTCAACAGGCGCGACAGAGACCAGTCTTGCCGAGAGGTGTTCAGTCTTGCCTTTCCAGTTCACACACCCCACTTTTTATTTATGGAGACGTGCGTGATGTGCTTGAATTCTACTCACCAACAGCATACGAACAATTCTACACCTAAATTGGCAAGGTTCACAAATACCAGTGTTGCTAGTTGTCATACAATTTACATTTATGAGTAGAATCTAAGTATGACATGCTGAACCTACAAAGAATTATAAGTCAAGTTGCTATACGGAACATCTAGAAACACGTCTCGGATAGGTGATGCGTTGCTGCAAGTTGAACGGAACTGTTGGTGTACACTGTACCTACGTATAGTGAAGAAGTTGGATCCTATGCCTAGAGAAATGTAGGACTACTGCTATTCAACGGGAACGTTCTGACGAGTCTGTGTCGCGGGACACGTCTAGAGAGAATAGTCCAGTACATTGCCAATGTGGGTGTGTGGTGCCTGTGTCTGCCTATGTCGATCCCAGACCTCTGTTCTACCGGTATACCATACCGGTAGCTGCCTCTACAGTGCAGCCATACAGTTCGTACTATGTGTGATGCGCAGTACTATGTAGTACAACCTCCGACAAGTGCATCACTCGACCCAAGCCAACACAGACTACAGTGTAGTTTCATATCTCAATAACGCTCGATGCTAGCTAGTCCAGTAAAAGTGTAGATCAGTGCGACCGCGTGCTTCGAAATAGTGCATATAATCATTGATACTACTATTGAGATCTTCTAATTGAAAACGTAGGAAACGACAATGTAACCCAAGATCATCAGGTAGAAACCCATGTTGCTGGAAGATTGGCTAGCGTCGCCCTTCATCATCTTTGCTGCTTGCGCAACATTCGTATTGGAAGCTCGCAAACTCTCTTGCAATTCTCGAATCTTTCCAGTAGGAGTGGCACGCGGCAAGGCGCCTCCCCCGACAGGTATGGCTTCCCCAACGACACGAGCAGATCCACCACCACCTCCAGTGTTCATCGACTGAACTCCAATCTGGACATCACGCAGAACCAAGAGAATATCCTTGCCTTGTTCTTGCAACGCCAAGAGTAGATGCCTTTGCTGAGCATCTAAATCGACATATAGGTAGGCTCCGAGCGAGCGACATCCGTTCATAAACGCGGGAAAGAGAGAATGTAATAACCAAATCACCTCCGCTTCCGTCCAGGTGGGAAACAGCCAAGCAGGAAGAGGATTCCCTGGGGTCGACATTATCGTAACCTCCAGTACCATCATGACCACCAACCCTGTAAAGGTCCAGTTTCGAGCTTCTCCACTTTTCTTTCCCAGCGTCAACATGAACGCCATGAGGCCCCACGTGACGTAAAACACGGCTGCCTCAATCAAGAACTGAGTCTCGTCGTATCTCTTGTTATTCTCCACCCCTTCCTTTCCAAACTTGTTGTAGACCTCACGGAATTCCAAATCCATCAACACGTCGTAAGCCTTCTTGACCGCATCAAACTGGTCACTGGCATCTGGGGAGGGGTTCTTGTCAGGATGAAGCTCCAAGCTCAGTCTCTTGTAAGCTCGCTTGATCTCTAGTGGGCTGGAGTTTCGCGTCACACCAAGTTTCACGTAATAGTTGGGTCCTCGTTGAGCCATCTCGACGCCTATCGTGAAGAACAATCAAATGTGTGTGTGTGTGTGTTTGGTGAGCTCGAGCAAAATCAACATTCATTCATTCATTCAACACATACACACACATCATAAGCACGTACCTGATTTAACGGCAGCCACACCCGCCAAGAATGCAATGGCGTACATGATAGACTTTTTACGCGGAAAACGCCCTGGTCGAAGGATCCATGCCGTGCAAGGATGAATGATGAAGACATAAAAGAAGAATCCCCCGAGACCCGAAAGATCTGAATCAGTGTCACTCATGTTCGTTTTTGGTTTCAGTAAGTAGGAATATAATAGGAAAGAGTGGGCTTGGTGATAGATTGCTTGAGAGCGAGGACGAAGCTGATCTCTTGGTGATGATTGGAACCCACAACAAGATCGAACAGATATGATTGACACAGTGCAGTGCGCAGATTATTGATGGTGGGAGTGATGGGTGGTAAACTTCCAGGTGGCATCAATTCTGTCTCAGCATTGGCCGCACGGAACCGCGCTTCTTATCGTACAACGACAGACTATTTCGAAATTCGACTAGTTCGACTCACTTACGTTTTTGCGTGATGGATGGATGATGGATGTCAAGAATTCGATGCATCAGGAGTTTGAAGTTAGTGTCGACCAAGCTAGATCTTGCCATTACTTGTTCGATATCACACTCTCTGCACCATGACGTCCTTTAGGAAGCTGTTAGTGCTGATGATGCTGAGTTCTGCCTCTGCGTTTGTCGCACCGGCAAGACGAGCCCTGGTGCCAACACTCCACATGTCGTCGCCAGAACCAGAGGAACCAGCTACCATCAAGTTTTCGCAAAGCACCAGCGACAACGCTGCTGATGGCGAAGATGGCAACGAAAGTAGTACAGAAGCAGCCACCAGTACGATCAATGAACGCCTCATGGCAGAACTCCAAGAAGCCGCAGACAAGGAAAAGTTTGGAGCTCGATCTGATTTTGGCAAAAAGGTCGGCCTCACTCGCAAGGACAAGAGAAGCGATGAAGAGATGCAAGCTGCCATTGCAGAAGCTCGTAATCTCAATGGTGTCAACCCAGCTGTCGCAGTGGCGGGAGGGTTGTTTGGTCTCGCCATGGCGGCCGGTTTGTGGTACGCCACCACCAGTTTGGGTGAATTCTTTTCCTACCATCCCTTTGAATCAGACGTTTACTTTGTCCAACGTCTCACGTCCGTCTTTCGCAATGTGGTCATGGGGTTGTTTTCCTTGGCAAGTGGATTCTTTGGTGTGACTGGTCTGGGAATCTTGGCGCTCGGCATTCGTGTGGCGATTGGAGTGGCCAAGGGTGAGTTGGATCCAACACCCATCAAGAAGAAGCCAGGTCAAGAAATTGAAATGCCAGACGTCTGGGATCTAATGACTGGTGGAAAGAAAAACAAACGAGGGCGTTGAGAGTGGCCAGTGGATGCAACTGGAGTGTCGCTCGCGATGATGGTACACGGTTCAACTCTAACGGGTGAATGATGTGTTCGTCGAGACACACACAAGGCATGACAACACCGCAGGTTGCTGGACTAACATCAATTCACTATTGTCGCTACCAGAGCACCAGCAACCTGCTTGTTGGACCTGTATACTACTTAGATGTCTTTTGATCACAAAACCTGTAGCGTGTTATCACTAGATGTAGTCAATAGCAACTGCCTTTAGCGGTTCGCGTCGACTGTCAGGTTCGGATCATACTGAAGTGCACTATATTCTTATGCCGTGGTACTACTCTTATGTTTTCTTGTTGTTGGGCGGCAAGCTCATGCGATACAAGTGCACATGGTACGACCATACGGCAGCAGGAAAATTAGGTTCGTAGATATAGTCTCCGGGGTCGGCAATGCGTTGTAAGACCGGAGACAGGTAGTGATAAAGAGTTGAGGGTAGGGCGGGTGCAATGTGATGTTCCACTTGATAATTGAGGCCTCCAAACAGTAACCCATCCCAATAGCCACCCCAACTAACGGAATCGTTCATCTGGCCTCGGATCCAGTCATCGATAGTAGTAGTAGTCGTAGTAGTACAGTTGGTCTTCTTGGAAGTATTTGCAGAGAAGTGCAGGGCTGAATGATTGTGAGAGACTTGAAAGACATAAGAAATAGTCGTTGATGTCACCAACATGCATTTCAGTCCACAGAAAAGGCCCTTGTACCCGCAGAAATATGTCGGGAGGACAAAAAGGGTGATATAATGCAGCACAAAGTATCCCCAACTTCCCTTGTAGAGCAAGAGATTATTCCAGGGAAAAGCAAACGCATTGATGGACAAAAGGAGGGGCACGTAGAGGGGCTGAAACTGATGGTACCACTTATAAGGATGAGCGGGGTGGATGCGGAAACCGGACTGTTGGGGTTGCAGTACATCGTAATCATCGTGGGGGTGGTTCGTGACAATGTGGTGGCACTCATTGTGATGCTGCCTCCAAGCTTTTGGATCAATGTTGTAGGTATGATCCATGATATCGTAGAGTGGAGCAGTCATTCGGTCCAACCAGGGGAAGTCGGTGTATACTTTCCCGCCTCGATGGTGGCGCCCGTGGAAGATGTTGGTGCTATAACTGACGATACACAAGCCGAATAGAATGGCATAGTAGGAATTACCAGTGAGCGTAAGTCCCACTAAAGCCGCCCAAAAGGTGATGGTGATGAAAAAACACCACGCTTGGTAGATGAGGGCTTGATATGGATGGTCTTTCTTGATTTGAAGAATGGCTTGGTGGATTTCGTTGTAGATTTCTCCTCGCTCAGGAAGATTAACATTTCGACTCTTGGCTGCTTGGGAAATCTTGCCGTCCAAGTCACAGCCCATGTGATAAGCAAGAAACATGATCTCCTTGTGGTTTTGGTCGGCTACATCACGAGCCGACTTCAACGTGGTCTGACCTCCAGGATGATTAGGAAAACCATTGGGGACCTCAAACTGTTGTTTGCTACTCCTAACGTTTGACATGATGATGATCTCAAAGCGTTCCTGTTGCGCGAAATATACATGGGCTTGTCGGGTACCCCTTGAACGTCCCGCGATAGAGAAATCCTTGACGTCTTCGCCTGGTTTGGTCTTTCGCCGAGTCTCTTCTTGTTGATATGGCGCTGTGTTCCTCGACCAGAGATGTGTGCCATCTGTTCCCAAGCATCATGAATGCGGATCTGTTCGTCGCAGATTTCTTTGTGGGAACAGCAGAAAATCGAGCGCGAAGCTTCAGAAGGTAGATCTAACAGACAGTAGTCGTAACAGTGATACTTCGTAGCGGTGATGTTGGCTCAATAGCATAAATATCTCTCGCGATGAGTCAGTCGCCTGTCCACCGTCCGCATCACCGTCCAAACCGCAAATTTTGGTGGTGACGAAGATGTCGTCAGACGAACAGAAGAGCTCCGCGTTTGAACCAAGAGACTTCAACGCTGTCTTGAGTCGATCGACATATCCATATCTTGTTACAGTTGAGTTGTTGCTCGAGTCGTCAACGCAACCCAAACTTATACATCGATGCAGTTGTCCAAGTCTGCACTCTCGCTTCTCTTTTTGCTGGGTTGCACCAATTCTGCTGCGTTTTCTGTCAACCCCAGCACTTCCAAGTCGGCATCACGACTTTCAGCCTCGAACAAGAAGAATTCAGTGGGTCGTCAAAGCCCACTGCGTATGGTAGCAAGCACCGAAAGTGTATCAGTAGCTGACATGCAACGTGGTATTGGAGGAAGACTCGAGGATGCCTTTGAAGCCGCCAAGGAGAAGGGCGAGGCAGCCTTTGTCACATTTGTAACTGCTGGTTACCCCCGAAAAGAAGGTACGGTTATTATCACCGAACTCAACCAGACGGCCACACTTGACTGAGGCTTGTTGCTACAATCCGTTCACTGTGATTTCCTACTCTAACGCTTTCTCGCGTCAAAACAGATACTCCATCCATCCTGCTTGCTATGCAAGAAGGAGGCGCTTCGGTGATTGAGTTGGGTATTCCATACACAGATCCTCAAGCAGATGGTGCGACGATTCAACACACCAACCAAGTTGCCATTGCTGGAGGTATCTCTAAGATTCCTCAATGTTTGGCAATGGTCAAGGAAGCCCGTGAAATGGGTCTCACTATTCCTGTCGTTCTAATGGGATACTACAATCCTTTCTTCCAGTACGGCGTCGACAAGCTTTGCGAGGAGACCAAGGCTGCTGGCGCAGATGGTTTCATCGTAGTGGATCTTCCTCCAGAGGAAGGTGTCGCATTGAACAAGGCCTGTACCAAGAACGGTCTCTCCAATGTTCCACTGGTTGCTCCAACGAGCTCTGACGAGCGCATCGGATACCTCACTGACATTGCCTCCACCTTTCTCTACTGTGTCTCCGTCACTGGAGTCACGGGTGCCCGTGATGCTCTCCCCGATGATTTGGGAGATTTCCTGGAACGCGTTCGTTCCAAGACCAACTTGCCCCTTGCGGTTGGCTTCGGAATCTCCAACCCAGACATGGTGCAGGGTGTTGCCAACATTGCTGATGGTGTCGTTGTTGGAAGCGCCATCCTCAAGGCCATGGAAGCTGCTGGCGAAGATGCCACTACGGAGGAACGTGCGGCTGCTGTAAAGAAGATTACATTGCATTTGACGTCGGGGTGCAAACAGGCAGAAGGTGCCATCAACCAAGCCACTGCGTTGGGTCAGGTGCCGAAGGAAACGATTCCTGGATCCGCAAAATCTCGTTTTGGAGACTTTGGTGGACAGTACATTCCAGAAACTCTCTCAGTTGCCTTTGACGAATTCGAGAAAGCCTACGAGGAACTGAAGGACGATCCCGAATTCCTCGACGAGCTTGCTGTATACCGTAAGGACTTTGTGGGAGGACCAACTCCACTCCACAAGGCAGATCGCTTTACTGAGATGGCCGGTGGTGCCACTATTTGGCTCAAGCGCGAAGATTTGGCGCACACTGGTGCACACAAGATCAACAACGCTGTCGGTCAAGCCTTGATGGCCAAGCGTTTGGGAAAGCCTCGTATCATTGCCGAGACTGGAGCTGGTCAGCATGGTGTTGCCACAGCGACTATCTGTGCCAAGCTGGGCCTCGACTGTACTGTTTACATGGGAGCTGTCGACTGTGAGCGACAAAAGCTCAACGTCTTCCGCATGAACACGTTGGGAGCCAAGGTCGTTCCTGTACAGGACGGTCAGCGCACGCTCAAAGATGCGATCAACGAGGCCATGCGTGATTGTGTCACCAACGTTAGAGATACTCACTACTTGATCGGTTCAGCAGTTGGTCCGCATCCTTTCCCAACTGTCGTTCGTGATTTCCAAAGCGTCATGGGACGTGAGATGAAAGCGCAAATGCAAGAAAAGGCTGGTAAGCTTCCTGATGCTGTGGTTGCTTGTGTTGGCGGTGGATCGAATGCCATTGGTGCTTTCCACCCATTTATGGATGACGAAAGCGTTGCACTCTACGGCGTGGAAGCTGCTGGGCATGGAATCGATATCGACGAGGAGCATTGCGCCACCTTGACTAAGGGAACTCCCGGTGTCTTGCAGGGTGCCCTCACCTATGTCATTCAAGAAGAGTCTGGACAGACGCTCAACACACACTCGATTTCCGCCGGACTGGATTACCCTGGTGTTGGCCCTGAACACGCCTTCTTGAAGGATTCTGGAAGAGCTACTTACGAAGCCGTCACAGACGAGCAGGCCCTTGAGGGATTCAAGATGATGTGCCAATATGAAGGTATCATTCCTGCCCTCGAGACGAGTCATGCTATCTACTACGCCATCCAACTGGCGAAGAAGATGGGACCTGGCAAGGACCTCGTCATCAACATGAGTGGACGTGGTGACAAGGATATGCCACAAGTTGCCAAAATCATGGGTGTTGACGTCTAGAGTAATGAGGATACTACTAATATAGATATGCAATTTGTCTGAACTCTTGCTTTCAAAATGGCGACATGTATAAGAGTGGAAAGATAAAGGCAGTCGAGAGAGTGGTGGAATGTTCACAAAACTCCTTCAATACAAACAGCTTCGCGGACAGCTGGATACGATTCACTAGTATGACCTCCCGCATCGCTTTCGTGTCTGCTTCTCGTTCGCACATTTTCGAGGTCTCTCTTCGTCACACATTTTAATAAAGTTCCATTTCGTCTTCTGAGACGCTTTTCGTGTCGCTCTTCTCAGGACCAACTCTTTTCTTTGCAATGTTTAAGCCGCTGATACTTAGTATTCCATCTCTCATCACTGAAACGCCATCTAAAGCGAAATCGCAGTGCCATAAGGCTCTCCATACGATCAACTCGCAGTTTTCCAGCCTGATACAGCAGAAGCTGTTCCATAACCCACCTACCCAAATCCGATCCATCAATGGTGCGGTGAGTAGGCCGCACACGGGTATGACCATGCTTCCGTTTGAAAGCGTGGAGGTGGTGAAACATGCTCTCCCAATAGTTGTCGTCAGCATCCCACGCGAACCCTAATGCTTGCAATCGCTTGCGACGGGCACGAGGTAGCGTCTTTTTGTTAAACTGAGCTCGTTGGCCTTCTACCCATCGACCGAGCTCTTTTCCATCCTCGTCAGACAAGCCGGTGCCAGGTACTCGGGTATGTCCGTGAATCCGTTTGTACTGGAGGAGCGTTGTGAACATTCCATCCCACGCTTGTTGATCGAGGCTGGCAGATACATTGCAACTGCCCACATCCTCAGAGACGAGTTCAATATCGAACACCAGCTTGGGATGGAATCCGGCTTCCCACTGGAATCCAAGTGCTTCCAATTGCTCGCGACGGTTTTGATTTAGCGTCCCTTTCCTGAACTGATATCGTTGTCTTTCCACCCATCGACCAAGGTCTTTTCCGTCCGCGTCCGGCACGCGAGTGTTTGGAACTCTAGTATGCCCGTATGTCAGTTTATATTGGACCAGCTTCGCCAACATTCTGTCCCAAACTTGCTGATAGGCCGATGCATCGTAGCCTATCTTGGAGACAAACCCAATATCGTCCAACCGTTTGCGACGGTCGACGCGCATGTTTCCGTTCTTCACGACTTGACGCTGGGTAGTCACCCATCTACCGAGATGTGTCTCTTCGTCCACTTTCTTGTAGGTTGCCGGTACGAACAGGCGTCCATTTTTTTCTCGATAATCAAGGAGTTGTTGGTACATATAATTCCAACGAGCCTCTTGTTTGCTATCATCTCGAAACTTTGGGGACTTGTTTCGGGTCCATAAGAAACCGATTTCATCCAGCAATTTCTGTCGATGAGCTTTAATCTGCCCGTCCCTATACATATTTCGTTGAACACAGACCCACATGCCAAGCTTCTCTCCTTGGAACACTTCAGGCCTCGTGACGTTGATACGACCATGTTTTTGCTTGTATTCGAGTAGCAGTCGGTACATCACCTGCCATCGCTTTTCATTCTTGTCAGCTCGCTGCTCCCACTTGACCCCCAAACGATTCAGCTTATCTACTTGCTCGTCCGTTAGAAGGGCTTTCCGCTCTCTTCTATTGTGATGCATCCATCGACCAAGATGAGTCTTGTGGGTAATGTCGTTGATGTTTCCATGATGGGCTTTGTGGTATTCGACTAGCTCTTTGTATATTTCCTCCCAGCTCTTTCGTAGCAAGGGACCCTTCTTTCGAGGGGTCATTGTCATTCTACTCTTTCTTGTTGTTTGAGTTGCTCAAGTTGTTTTGCTCTCAGTTAGGAATGGTTGTTTGCTCTCAGTTGGGAATGCCAGATCTATCTCACCTGGGAGTCCCGCGAAAGTGGACACTGCCATCTAAATTATAGAATCTGGAATCTGCTCTATGGTACTTAACTTTATATTGTAGTGCTTCGTTTGCCCGACACTCGCAACTATCCCTCCCCAACCCACTTCTGAACTGAAAGCTGCGAGGGTCGCGCAAACGAGCAAGGAGCGGATTCAAAATTTGAACCCAACAAAAGGCCCCAAAATGACACCTCATGCGTATATCTACTCTAAAGTACTCTAGTTCCTAATCCTGTTTTGGTCCGGGACCAATTGGTCCATAATGGTCTGTTTTGCTAGTTAGTGCTATTTTGTTGCTTTAGAGGTGCTAGACCGACTTTAAAGGTTGAATATAGTCTGTTCAACCTAGCATCAACTCTAGCATGTCATCGCCGCGGTCAAAAAATGGCTAGCTGTTGTCTCGAGAAAAGCGCGCGCAACTGCGCGTATTTTGCGCGGTTCGCAAATTTTGGTGAAAGAAAGATTCTCACACCAAGTCACCATGCTGTCAACCATTTTTTTAGGGTTTGAAATTAACACGCATCTTCATCTGGGTGTTGGGTCCCATAGCAGCCAAAAGCACCTTCTCGCTCACACAAGATGATGCTTCTTTCGAAGCATACGCCATTGTGCGTAATCCATTTAATTAAGCAGGACGACAGGTATCATGTTAATCTTCAATGGTGTTGAAAACAAGGAGCAACGAAAGAACGAGCAACTTTGCTCCTGGAAGTCCATGGAACAATCTCAAGCTTGCAATGATCATCTCTTTGTTCCCACTGTGGCTGGCGCCGTGCAACATGTTTCACTCTGGGTTACGCTGCAAAAAGTGCATGAGAGAGTGTGTGGATAGATAGAGAGATAGAGAGAGAGA
>JAVCKV010482214.1:0-11830 GCA_032274145.1 Herpochondria borealis | reverse complement strand
ATTTGTTCCGACACTATCGACCTAATGAAACAGCCAAAGCCTGGGCTTGGGGCGCTTTGACAGATATAATCAGCGGCCTCCTGTTGGCTGGGTGGCTGTTTTACGGTTTGGCACCGGAGCAGTCGACACCCGAGTTTGCAGAAGAAGACAAGACCGTTGCTAGACACTGGGCGCCATTCTTGTCTCGCGTGCTCGCTCCATTCGGATTCCTCTGGTTTTGGGGGCTGGCTGTCGGGACCGGATACACAGCGAGGCTCTGTTCTCTTCCATTTGTTGTGGAATGGCTTGCTCCAGCATCCTACAACATGTTTCTCTTCCATCAACCAATCACAGAGTGGTACTATTTAGCAACCCGAGGGGTATGGTGGGCTCACCCGAAATCCTTCTTCTGGTTTAGGTACGTTTAGCGAAGACTGCGGATGATCGCAGCGGGGAAATTCACTCATCTCACGTATCCCACTCATCTACCCAATCATGCAGTCCACATCCATATCCTGTGCAATGGTGGGAATTTTTCATTGTTGTTTCCATTGTCACCGCCTTTTCAGTCGTCATGGAAGCATACGTCAATGAGTACCTGGTTTCAAACTTTAGCGCAGCGCTAAGCTGGATAACTGGAAGTGGCCTTCGCCGTCGGTCAAAGCAAGGAGAGTCAGTGCTGCAAGTTGTACAATCGATTATCCGTGAGCTCACTTATGCTGAAGTCTCACGCGGTACTGGACTCACCGCAGCGGGGCTGAGCAGTATGACGACCATTTTATTGGTAGCAGAGATCAAGAAAGTGTACAAAACCCTCAAGCTCACCATCCGCGACGTAATCAATTCACACACTGTGGGAGAGCTCGTTGATGTGATCGAGGGAAGAATGAAGGAGTCTACCGCTCGCCCAGAACTTGCCCTTGGAAAGAGAACTGGAGTCATTGCTGCGAAGACATTGAGAAGGATGATGGGAGTCATGGATGATGACCAGTCAGACGAGCATGCTACACTCATCCCAGACCCCCCAATCAAACAACGGTCCAAACTGATTCCACAAGGCATGTCCACCCGCATGCTGAGTTCACTCTCGCTGATGGAATCTGGCGCCTTTTCAGATAACAACACGAGCTTCAGGAGAAAACCCAGTGCGACACCACGTCGAAAAAGCAGTGTTAAGATTGGACGCCGCCCTTCCTTAGTTTTGGATCAATCTACCCATTCCGTGAGATCTTCGAAACGTCGCGGTAGCAAACAGCCTGTGCAAACTGGCCCTGCCTCTCGAGGTGTACCACGTCAAAGAAGCACTCGCATGTCATTTACCATCCAAGCAGCTAATACCCGCAACCGCCCTGCCTCCTCGCTGATATCCAATCGATCCAACCACTCCACGAGTTCTGTTGCCTCGCCCGCTGGGGGCATGAATCGACGACCTACAGGGGCTGCTGGAACAATTTCGACTTCTTCCATGTCGCGTCGGGGCACGGCTCGACCCAAACGAATGTCTCGAATGATGGTACAGCCATGATTCCAAGCTGTGTGGTATAGCTCTACCTAGCGATCAGCTAGCCAGCTACATATTATAGCTTTGAAAATCTCATTATAACTATAAGAAAATATTTTTATTTTTCTTCCTACTCTAGCCTAGCTACGGGTCGGACGTACATAAAGAGTATGTACAGCACAGAAAAAACGTGAAACTACTGTACATGTGGGCGATGTCACATATTTCAGTCTTGAGTTTTCGTATGTATGCACAAATTGTGCAAAATCTGAGAACTCCAGTCTGTTTATGTCTGACAGTACTGTTTGTATCTCACGAAAATTGAAAAAATAGGAGTCCTAGGTTTGCAATCTTCCACGTTTGTTCAGTCCTAAGCTAGGACTGAACAAATTTGGAATATTGTACGCGGTTTTTCATTGAAGCTAAAAATTGCAGTAAAATCCCAGGGAAGGACTGTCTCATTGCCTCATCCTCATGCCAGTCCCATTTCGCAGGAACAGGCAGACTAAAACGAAGATACACTAGTACAGACTTGAAAGCCTCAAAATTCATGCCTTGCACCGATCTGGATGCTTTAAGCATCACTTCGAAACGCAGGAGTACGTGAATGAACAACAGCATGACAACTATCAAACGCGTGACGCAGAAGCTGATCGACTATATGAAGGATCGGACAGAGGTACTGTGTCCGTCGAGCGACATCTCTGGGCTATTTCCATCGCTCCGTTCAGGCCACTGCCTGTGCAAGACTTGGCGTTCTGATACCATGTTACAATTTGAAAGTCCTTGAGAACATCATGGTTGAAAAAGTTCGTCCTGTTTTGTGTCCACATACATGTTCCCAGTTTGGGCAACCTCAAAATTACGCCGCAGATATTACTTCTGGCTCAGCAACCTACGGACGGCCTCCTGAACCGAGGGTACTGATCCAAGTAAAGTTCTTTCACTGTAGAATTACAAGCACTGAGAGTTTCCAACGACCCTGTAGTATGTAACATTTGATTCTGGAAGCTACACTTAGTTTAATGACAGGCCTGAAAGAGGTTTTTTTTAGAGAGCTTGAGGAACCTACAAATGCAATCGTTCTAAGTAGGGTTCAAGAGAAACAGTAAAGTTATTTTCTAAAAGAGTAAGACAATGTATCATCTCAAAAGGTTGCCCTGAACACGTAATTGTGTTCACAAGACGAATATCATATTCGTCTTCAATAATAAAAAAAGGCTCGAAAGACGCCATAGGAGAAAGAGTAATTGCAGTTGTAATTAAACAATGCAAAAGAAGGGCTGATTACATTTCGGTCCTCTCATATGTAGAATTATTTTGTATCAATACTTTAACAAACCAACTTTCAACTACGCTTGTCGAGGGAAGAGTAGATAATATTAACTTTTATGACAATTTTCAGTGACAAATTAGAAGTGGCCAATTTTATTTACTGGTGAAGCCTTTCCGCATTTTCGATTTTTACACTGTACCGAGGCGGCAACTGAATTCACAAAGTTAATAAACATTTTTGATAAATGGATATGGATGAGTGAGATTAGTTAAACAATAGACTAAAAACTTTACACCCAATTACTGGATATAGTGCACACATATAGAGTAACTGTGAAAATAGTACAACTTACTCTAATTCCTGTGTGTCACGTTTGGACCCAAACTGAAATCGTGTTCAGACAAGTTTCGATGGCTTGCGAACTCACAAACTGTTCAAAATGTTCATTCTGTGGTTGACTGTTTGTGTACAGAGGAGCGATCATACCATTATATCGTTCATAACTTGACGTTTTCATCTATTCGTGCTGTTCTGCGAATGTATTCAAACCTTGGTACCTCGAAACAACGCGTGTTGTCTATTTACACCTCCTGTGCCCCACCCCCAGAGGGTCCGAATATAGTATCCTTATAGGATCATCCAGATATTATCCTTGCTAAGATAATATTATCTTTTGATACTGAAAATAAGATATATCTATCTTTTTCGAAAGAAATTGTGAGATATATCTTGCTTATACACACACCTTACTATAAAAGTTGCAAATCAGCGATTCACTTGCGATTTTCGCATGATAATTTTTTCCAAAAAATTAAAGAATGCGTCATTGGCCGATTTCAAATATTTGAATTTTACTGTGCTTCCAGCATCTCACATCCCGCACACGTATTCTCAATGCCATCTCACGTCTTCCATCTCGCACCCGCAGTTCCGATGCCAGATGGCGTCTCCTACACCGCCTTTCCTGCAAAAATCCTGCGATATTGCATCAAACCTCAGGAGAGGTCGTTGTTTCCATCCGATCCATCATAGGCCGCAAAGGGAAGGGAGACGGAAAACGCCTGGTTGAGCTGTTCTTCACTCGCGAAAGCACTATTAGTGATTAATACATCTGCAAGTGCGGAACGCGCCGCAAACGCAGTGGAAAAAGCTATGAGAACATGATTTCGCATATAAGGTCAGCTCACATCGATCAAGATCACAACGAGGAGGAACAAATGCAGGTCAGGGTCGATCAGTACTTTTCTTCAAAGAAAGCAACACAATACCATGGTTGGATTTAGTTTGTCCTAGGCGAACTGCAGCCCTTCTGTTGCATAAAGAAAGAGGGGTGTCAGAAGCAGTCAAAGTTCAAACCCTTCTCTGTTTATACGCTGATGATTTATCTACGGAAGTTAACGAATCTGGTTGAGCAGAAAGTCGCTGCTCTCCTTCCGGAGGGGATTTCTCTTGTCTTTGATGGATTAAAAACGGGTTCCGTTCAATAAATCTCGTTCTTCACCTATTTCCAGACGAACACGGCAGAAGGCTACGAAACAAGGCTGTTGGAAATATCCCCTTTTGAAGATGAGACTTCACTTCAAGCTTATGAACACATCAATTCTCTCACCTTTGTTCTCGACCTCTTCGGGAATAATTGGCTTCATGTTGTGGCAGTTATATGTGAAAATATAGTACGAAAAAAGCTATCGCTAAAAAGAGGCAGCTTAAAATCATAGGATGTGCCAGCCATAGATTCAACATCGCCGTGAAAGGCATATTGGCTGACCATGAAGCATTTCTTGCCAAAATCAACACTCTTATGGTCAAGTTGAAAAGGCCGCTCCAAAGGGCCAGGTTACAGACGCTTACGGACTATCTTCCGAACTGTCATAATGTAACCCGTTGGAGCTCAACATTTAACATGCTCGAGAGCTACAAACTACTGGCTACAGTTTTGCCAGCTTTGAAGTCGCCTGATATTTTCGAGCTTCGCCTGACTCCAGCGGAGGATAACGTTGTTGAGAAACTTCTCGAGGTGCTCAAGAAGTTTGAGTCCATTAAAAAAAGTTACAGGCAAACGAAACCACTGTTGCTGATGTGCGCGGTCTTTTTGATCACGTCATGAACAAATTTAAGTAAATTTCCTCTCGCCTCAATGCAAATGCTGACATAGTGCACAGTCCAGTCTTCAAGTCAGCGCTTGTAAAAATTCAACTCGTCAAAAAAGTTGCTTTCCCGTGGTGAGCGTGCTGCTCTTCAGATATTAGAGTTCTAGCAAGTTGCTGAGCCAGCTGAGGACAATGGGGAGGAATATTTTGAAGGGCAGGCGCTTAAGCGCCAAAATTTGAATTCTCAGAATGTTTTCAAAGCTTACATGGAATCCAGGTTTCTCTTGCCCACTTCAAAAAATTTTGAGAGGCTGTTTTTCAAAGCTGTATATGTTCTTAACGACCGCCGCATGGGATTCCTACCAGCTAACATCGAAGCCCAAATAGTTCTTCATATGAACAAGGGTCTCTGGGGTGTTAAGGATATCAACAATGTGATCTATTAGAGACTGTCACTCACTTTGCAATAAACTCTTACAAAGGATGCATTAAAACTGGTCACCATTGACAAAACGAAAGATAATTAATATTTTCCTAGATAATCTATCTTATCACAAGATAAAATAAGATTATCAATCTTGTAAAACAAGATAATAAGATATCGATAAGATGTATTTTACGGAGGGTGTGCGGGGGTGGCCCCCCCCTTCATCATCTATTCCAGAGCCAATGCACTATGGGGGAATCGCAGCTTTCACCTTAGTTACGGGCGATTATTATGAAGCATCGTTAATACTTCGATGGAAAGGAGGTCCTAAGAAAGAAGTAAAGGTTTCTGGATTTTTGAGTGATTCTAGTCTCTTGAAGGGTACTTTTCCTTGTTACAGTATTAATTAGTGTATGGATTAATTGTTGTAAGTCTCACTCTTTCCTCCAGTGCACTAATAGAGTAACTGGTAATGTGGTGTAAGTGGCACTATTTCGGTTGGGCGATGAGAAAAAATTATCACTGAAATAGTGTAACTGACACTGTATCCAGTAACTTGGTGTAGCTACTCGTATAGTAACCCATCCAGTGTTTAAGCTACAGGGGTAATTAAAAAGTTATTTCACAAACAACATTTCTCCCATTCTAGTGTCACACTAGAGTTCAGAGTGTCCGAGTGAAAGGTTAAAACGAGTGTGTACAGTGCGCGCAGAAATAAAAATCACCCTCCCCACCCATGCCCATTTCTCCGTAATTATCAGGAGTTACGGAACTTCCCATTTTTAATGGGACTGTGTCAGGAACTGGACACTGTTGCCAGCTTAAGAGAGGTCATGGGATTTTTTAAAACCTTTAAAAAATGAATCTTTGTCAGACAGGTGCGAAAAAATAAAAATCACCCCTACCTATTTAATGCCTCATTAGGCGTTTATTACTGAATTTATGGACGCAAAAGGAACTTTAATAGTCTAATGCTTTTCCTTGATGTCTCAGGATTTTCGTACACCGACGCGGAATGCTTTGAGTGAGGTTTTGGAGGTACCCGAGGTCGAGATTGGTGCACTATTCGACAATGTATGCGATAAGGTCAGCGATGGAGCGAAACTGGCGCATATCGCGGTACCCGGCACGCGCAAGTGCACCCCAAACGTTCTCAATAGGGTTCAAATCGGGACTCTTCGGTGCCCAGTCTAGAATGTTGATCCCCCGGGCTGCGAGCCACCCCTTAGTATGACCTGAAGTATGAATTCTTGCGTTGTTTTGCTGAAAAACTTAGCCTTCTGGGTGCATACTATTCGCAAATGGCAACAAGAATTCATCAAGTGTCTCTGTATACTTCTCAGAGTTCTTGTTTCCGTTCAGTAGTTCTATTTTAGACTTTCCCTTTACGAAGAAGGCACCCCAAACCATTTTACTGCCACCCCCATTCTGCTGCTTTGAAAACATGCGCTCCTCGTTCCTCAAGTCGTACCAATATCACACGAGCTCATCTGGCCCGTCCATTTTAAACTTCTTTTCATCAGAAAAGATGCAATCCCACCACTGTTTGTCATCCCAGGTAACATGGGCTTCCGCCCACTCAACACACCGTTCACGGTGGTGTTGCTGCATGTCATGTTGACAGTCCGTTTTGCGAAAATCCAGAAACTCACAGTGGTGTAGCACATTATGGATTTTTGGAACAGAGAAGGCGAGATTTAGTTCTTCACAGATGTCACGCGCATATTTGTGACCACAACTGGCAATTCACACGATCGAGCGCTTGTCCCTATCGCTCAGTTTCGACGTACGGCCACTTCTGTCCCGCTTTGTCTCTCTCTCAGGGTTACGCCGGATGTTCCTGACAGCGTATGTAGACCGTCCAGTCTGACGGGCTATGCTCTTGTCCGACAAGACATGGTCGACAAGGGCTTTGATATGTCCTCGTTCATCAGCGCTTAGGTCACCTGTTTTGTTCGTCATGATGTTTGTGGGTCGTCTTCAAAGGTGCAGAGAGCCTCTTAAAGACGTTTTAGATCGCCCCATGTGCTTTTTTACAGGACAAGTGTACTTGAATACCTAATACACGCCTAATGAGGCCTTACATAGGTAGGGGTGATTTTTATTTTTTTCACCTGTCTGACAAAGATTTATTTTTTAAAACCCCGGGGCCTCTCGTAAGCCGGCAACAGTGTCCCGTTCCTGACACAGTCCCATTAAAAATGTGAAGTTCCGTAACTCCTGCTAATTACGGAGAAATGGGCATGGGTGGGGGGTGATTTTTATTTCTGCGCGCACTGTATGCTCTAATTTAATGTTTGCTATTGGAGAAATTAATGGTACAATTATTTCCCGTAGTACTCTGTGTTTTGCGACGGATTTCAAGATTTGTCCGACGTCTTATTTGGGCTTACAAAGGGGTTTATGGACGCTCAGCCCGCGAGATTGGGGGTTTACTGGGGGGATTACCGGGGTTTCAAGGATTATAAGCAAGTAAGGAGGGCTTATTACCCGACAATTGCGGGATTTTAAAATTTTTGATAATTTTCGACTGTACACGCACGGGTTAATGTCGGGACGTAAAATCCAATACACACGCACTGAGATCAAAATAAATAAATTGGGCAAAATGTCATCAGCAAACCTCAATATCTCTCGATGTATCGGAGAAAAGCCTCTTAGATTAGGTCCGCTGATTATACGAGTTTTGTACAAACAGCGGAGTCCAAATTGGTTGAGAGCCACACAAATAAAGTTAATTTTCCTTATATATTTAATTAAATTTATTATCAATACTCTACCATATTTTTACAAGGTCTGAAAGGGAGGCCCACCCGCCACCATCAAACCCTGCCATCCTCCTCCCACCCCTCGTTGCCACCACCATCAGTCCCCGCCCCCACGGCCGCCGCCGCCGCCGCCGCCGCCGCCTGCTGAAGCTCCGGTGCGGGCGCTCCCCGCGGCAGCGCCGCGCATCGCGGGCAAAGCCGCGCGGGCCCGTTCGGCGCGCAGTCAGTGTGGACGGCATGTCCACAAGGCAGCCGAGCGGATGGCAAAGCGGGCAAAACCGGTCGCAAGCAGAGCACACACTCCTCAAGCGCCCACGGCGAATCAGTGGCCGCGACAGAGGCGCCTCCATTCGGACCGGACCCGTTTCCGCCGGACCCCCCTGCAAGCGGGCCGCCTGCCGCGGCGAGCGCGCCAGACATCCGACGCCGACCGATATGCAACAGCTGTCTCGCACGCTCAAACAGTGGAATTCTACCATTCACGCCGTTCGCGCCCCCACCACCAAGGCCCATGCCCGCGCCGAGCCGCGCGGCCAGCCCGCCGCCCGGTCCGCACGACTTGGTCGGCGGGGCGCGGCACACGGGACAGGTCGGCCGTGTACGGAGCCAGCGCGCGGCACAGGAGGCGTGGAAGGCGTGTCCGCTGGGCAGGGTTGCAACGGCCGCAGAAAGTGCCTGCATGCAGATCGGACAGTCATTTTCGGAGAGCGCGGACGGGGCGCGGCCGTGCACGTGGGAGAGCAGACGGACTTGTCCTACGCGTTGAGGCGCCGGCGTGTGTGGGGGGCGGCGGGGGTGGTTTTGCGATTGCGAAGGCTGGATTATTGGCGGGGTCACCGACGCTGAGGAGGGGGCTGCGGCTGTGGAGGTGGATGGCGGGCGTGAACCGCGGCCGAGGGTGAAGGGCAGTGGGAGAGGGGAGGAGATGCGTTGCGGTTGTCGTCGTGGCGGAGGGTGTTGCGTGTGTTGCAGATTCTGGTGCGATTGTTGCTGCTGTTCTTGCTCTTGGAGTTGGTGTTGCAGCTGTAACTGTAGTTGCAGCTGTAGCTGATGCTGGTGATCCTGTTGCTGCGGATGTTGCGTTTGATGATGATGTGGTTGTTCGAGTTGTTCTAGTTCTTCTTCGTGGTGGTGATGGTGGTGGGGGTGGTGAAGGCATTGTTGTTGTTGATATTGTTCTTCTTCTTGGTGCGGTTCTTGTTGATGATGATGATGAATCTGGTTATGCTCAACATGCTGTTGAATAAGTTGATGCTCATGTTGTCGGTGTTGTTGGTGCTGCAGCGGATATCTGTCTCGGTTTCGTTGAGGCGGCGGCGGCGGAGGTACAGGCGGTGGAGGTACAGGCAGCGGGGAAAAGTCCGGAGGCACGGCGGGGCCAAGTGGGATAAGTTGGAGAAGTTCAGACGAAGCAATATGCAGTGACAGCGGCGGCGGGGTAGGCGGTAAAGCAGGGTGCTTCCGCGGTCCGCGCTGCTTGCCGGGTGAAGCGGAGTGCTGTGACGGTGGGAGCAGCAAGGCGCGTCTTGGGCCGTGGCGCGCCGACTGCGCCTTCGCCTTCGACAGCGACTGCGACTGCGACTGCGACGGGGACGGGGGAAACGGCACGAGCGGGACGAGCAGACCCGCGCTATCCGGCGCGCATAGCGGGCATGGATGGTCTAGCAGGTGGTGCGCGGGCACGCAGTCGTGGTGGAACACGTGCAGACAGGGTAGCGCCGTGAAGGAAAGAGCGTCCGGCGAGATCGGGCGCGCGCACTGTTTACAGATTGGCGGGTGCGCAATCGGTGGCGCCGGCCACTGTTGCTGCGACGCTGGCCCTGGCCCTGGGGCTGAGAACGGCGCGGGTGCGGGTGCGGGCGCGGGCGGGTGAGATTTGGAGGAGGACGCGAGGGTGTCGCATGGCGGCGCGGCCGGGCGCGGCGAGGTTACTGTGGAGGTGGATGTTGACGGGGATGAGTTGGAGGAGGAAGAGGCCGAGTGGATAGTGGTGACATGGGCTAGAAGCAGGGCGTCGGGCGAAGGATCGCGGGCAACGTCGTGTGTGGGCCCACGGTTGTCGTCGTCTTCGTCGCGCTGTATTTCTTGCACGATACGGTTGACATCGGTGCAGCGATGATGTTGCGGTCGCGGCTTCGGCTTCAGCTTTTCAGTCAAGGTAGAGTTCGATGTCGGGGTCGGGGTTGGGATCGGGGTTGGGGTCAGGGCTGGTGCAGGGCGGGCGGAGAGTGGGTGCGGCGGCGGGATGGATTGCGTGGTGCAAGTGGCGTCGCTGGTGGATGTGGCAGTGCGGGCAGTGACAGAGCTGAGCAGTGAGTTTGGCGGGGGTTGCGGCGAGGAGGAGGAGGTGGTGGTGGTAGATGAGGATGAGGAAGGGGAGGAGGGTACAGAGGGCGTAGAGGGGACCGGTTGTGGGTGGGCGATGGGGTGGGAGAGCGAGGCGCCGCGCGGAAGAGTCGGGGCTGCGCAGACCGGGCAGGGGGCGGACCAGGTGGAGGCGCAGATGTGGTGGAAGATGTGCGGGCAGGGCGGGGTGAGACGCTCGGTGGCGCCGTGCAGGTCGGCGTGACAGATGGGGCAGTTGGGCATCTTGCGGGGGCGTTGCGGGGGGGATGTGAGGCGGGGAAGGGGACGGAGATGGGAGCGCTAGCGAGATGCAGAGAGAGAGAGAGAAAGAAAGAGGCAGGGAGAAAGCAAGGCAGGGAGGGAGGCGGGGAGAAGGAAAAAAGGGGGTCTAGAGAGCAACTACAGGGCGGGGAGGTTTGCGGAGGAGATGGCGGCGAGAAAGCGGGCCAGTCGGCGGGCGAGCCATTTCGGGCGGGGCGGCGTGCGGGCAGTTCATGTGGCCGGGCCAGTTGGCGGGTGTGGCTGCGGCGGGTGCGACGGTGAGAGGCGGCGTTGTGTCGGGCGGCGTGTGGGTGGCGGCCTCGTGGCGCGAGATGCAAGAGATTTGCATGGGGGCGGTTAGCGCGGGGGGTTGAGCGTAGGCGGCTTTTGTCGCCTACATCCTCTTTTTTTCTTGCTGTTATTGATGTTATTATTGATATTGATGTTGGTATTGATGTTCATGCTGGTGTTGGTGCTGGTGTTGATGCTAAAGATGATATCGATGTTGTTGTTGGTGGTGATGGTGGTACTGAGGTAATCCTCGTATCCACTACACTACCAGGGTACTAAGCACTTGCAAGGGTAAAGTACTGTGCTGTATAGGCAACCACCGAGCACCACAGCACAGTGGACATGTTTGTGTTTCGTATCTTACGCTAACCCTTTGCTTGGACGCAACTTAAAGCGCGGGCTGTACATGTTACGCCCAACGGCGCACACGTGGCTCTTTTCGTCTCGCCCGAGTGATTCACGCGGAGAGGGCATCCACGTCCTATCTGCAGATCGTTCGCCCGTCAGGGCAGTATCCCTTTTTGCGCCGGCGGGACAGCGATGCGCACCGCGAATAGTACAAGACTGTATGTTTGCCCGTACGCAAGTTCCAAAAAAAATCAACGTTCATCAAACATTCCATCGACTGCACACGAGCCTAACGACCCTCCCGCTGCCCTCGTTTGAAGGTGCCTTTAAAGGGTTGCAGACCTCGCGCAAACCTATTGCTCTTCCCCCTCACCCAGCAAGCTTCATCAGCGGTCCCGCCTTCGCCTCAGCTGCGAAGCGGATGACTGCGCTGGGCGACTTCACCATCATCGATGCACCACCACTACTGCCCGTCGCCGACACACTGTCGCTCGCGAAGCATGTCTCCGGAGTGCTGGTTGTGGTCGATGCAGGAAAGACCAA
>JAVCKV010482213.1:0-37315 GCA_032274145.1 Herpochondria borealis | reverse complement strand
CCACTTTACCCATTTGTAATTGTTCGATAATTAACATCAGCGGTTATTAAAGAAGCTATTGAAGCGTTTATAATTGAGGAAGAAGACGGTTTCTGGTTTAAGTTATATTATTCGATTCCTTATTTGACTATTGATGATTTGAATTTAATTATAGACCGTCGCAATAAAGAAATGCAAGCAGAGAAGGAAGAAGACGAAGATTGATTTAACGTTAGTTGAGATAATATTTAGTCGTATTTCTCAGTCTAACTATTTTATCTTTCCTCTTTATCATAAAATAAGCCCATTTAAAGCACTAAACTTTATTACACAATCCACATAACTAAAACTAATTTATTTGGATTCTAGACCCTTTAACACGTCGCTGATAGCATATTTTAATCTTACAACCCTTCTATAAAAATGTTTTTTACCGTTATTCTGGGATAATTTAACAAAATATAGGTAGTTAAAACGTGTCCGATCACAAGCCAACAAAAAAGAATTAAATTTTGAAAAAAAAAAATGAAATCAAATTGAAAAAGAAAATAATGGATTCATTACGAAATCCGAAGTTGAAACTAAGTTAGATCTTTTAGTAGAAGAACAAACTAATAATTCGAAACAACTTAAAGCTATTCGAGATGATTTGCAAAAAGGCTTTATTGGATTAGCAATCCGCAATCAAGAATTATTGGAAGTCAACCAGAAATTAAAAGAGCAATTAGAAATAGTTGCGGAGGAATTAAATAAAATCAAATCAAAGAAGAACGAGAAGAAAAATCAGCTTAAAAAAAGTGAGAATGAATATAAAACGTTTACCGAAACGTGACCCTATGAGCGCCGAAATTTATCAAGAATTAATAAAAGCTGCTGAAGGACCAACTTATATTCATGTACGGACACGAATCGCTATCTCTATTTTAGCTGTGACCGGTATACGAATCAATGAATTATTACCCTTAAAGGTTAATCAATTACAAACTATCATCAAAGAAAATTGGATTGCCATTGATCGCTCGAAACGCGGGCCTAGCAATCATAAGGCATTTCTTACCAAGGAAGGCAAGAAAATTATTCAAGATCGAAAAAAAGATTTTCAATTTATTTTTTTAATCAAAGAACCAGATGCTTACGTTTTTACATCGGAAACCAAACATTATCAAAAGTTACGCCGCGAAGCAGTTACCAAAGGCGTTAATAAGGTTATGCGATCGGTTTCCAAGCAACTTCCTGGGCAACCAAATGTTACCAGTCACAGTTTTCGAATTGGCTATATTACCCAGTTGTGGAAAGATTCTAAAGATATTGAGTTTGTCAAACAATCGATTGGTCATCAAAAATTAGATACTACTTCGGCTTACGTTAACAAATTATCTAATCAAGAAAGACAAGAGCGCATATCTCGATTAGAATAGCCAGCGGCCCTTAAACACAATTAAATGCTCTTATTGTGCTTTATTTCGTCGCTAACAGCTATATTTACTACCACCTTCAGGAGGAAAATAAATATAATTAGTGTTGCTAATATTCCTTGATAGAATGAACAATTAATTAAATTAAGTCATTAATGCAGCAATATCAGTAGCATTTGTAATGTTACCACTAGTAATATTGCCCATACGCAATGTATATTTACCCAAACGATTGAACCCTCTTGCACCCAAGGAACCAAGCCATCCTGCTACAGGTATGCCAGCAAATGATGTTGCAAGCGCTGTACCCGACGACGCAGCACCCATTAACCCACAGACACAACTTGAAGCAAATAAAACTTTCGAAACCGGATTTGGAGAGCAATAAAAATTTATACCCGCACGACCTGTCGTACATAGACTGTCGACACATATTGCAGAGTTTCCAAAAACTGGAACCCCATCAGTTAGTGTTGAAACCGATTCTGCAAAATGATCCATTGCTGTAGGAGCTAAACCCATAATAAATGTAAATTAAAATTATTTTTAGAAATTAATATTAATGTAAATTTTTAAAAATAACAAGTGGTAAATTATTTTTAGTAGACAATAATTTAATTTTTTAAATTTAGCTGTTGATTTTTATCTTATTGTGCGTTAATATGCCTCCTATAGGTCACTAAATGTTTGTAAAGTGATAACTTTTGATTCAACTCAACTAGTAAAAAATCATCAATCCCAAGACTATTTCCATGTTTAAACGTCAAGTGCGTCAACGATTTATCAGTCAACACCGCTTTCACTCTATCATGCGCAGCTATTTCACGGTCTGTCGATAAATTTGATACGATTGTTATAGATTTCGGACCGCCTGCCCACCCAGATACATTCGGAGTAGATCGACCGAAAAGTCCATTTTCACATTCAACTTGGCCAGTTTTTAATTATTGTGCCAAATAATTTGCTACTGCTGGCCGTGACTGTTGTTTTTTCGGAGTATTTTACATAAAAGCCTCATCAAAACTAGTTAATTTTGATGTATTATACATTACTTGATTTTGTGATCGAGCGCTGAGATTACTTCTTTTACCTAAATCCCCACTATTGAGTTTAAAAATAAGATTACGAATAGAATAATTTTTAGACGCTTCCACTTCCATCAATTGAAAGGGTTAAGTTGAACGTAAATACTCTAGTTGTTTTTCTATTTGAGTTTGTGATTGAATTATTGGATCTACTGGCCTAAAACTTACAAATCTTAATTTTAGAGCAACTACAATAGTAATAGTAACTTTCTGCACTACACCAGATTCACAAACTGTTTTTGTAATTCTTATAGGTTTTCTAAAAAATTTCTTATAAAACAGTCATTTTTAGCTTAATAAATTAAAATAATTATTTATTTTTCGATAACTAATTTTATTCGTGATACTTTGTCATTATTATTTTTCATAATTTTTAATTCTAGGTTAATACATATATAACATTAAATAAAAATTTAACTATATTTGGTTTTTATTTAATGTTATATATATATTAATTTTCTAGAATTTTTGAGTTTTTTAGTAAATTGAAAACAGTTTCACTAGGTTTGACTCCAACTTTTAACCAGTTTATAATTTTATCCTTATCAAATGAAGATTGTTTAGTAATTGGGTTGTAATAACCAACTTCATCAATAGGACGACCATCTCTTCTTGTTGAATGTTCCATAATAACTAGTCGGTAAAATGGTGATTTTTTTCTTCCGGTTCTTTTTAATCGTAACTTTAACATAATAATTATATAATTTAAAATCTGAGTTTAAATAAAGATTATTTTTTTTTGGAAATTATCGGCGTGAATAGTATTCGATTACGAGTAATTCTTGAATATCTAAACCAACATTTTCTCGATCACAATAATCCAAAACTTTTGTTTCTAGTTTTTTATCATCAAACTTTAAATGTGTTGCTAGTTCGATTTTTTTATTATTTTGGAGATTTGACTCAACAAGTATTTTTGATGTATTTTTCGGTTTAATTCCAATAATATCATTTAAACAACAATGAAAACTTGCAATACTCACAACTTTTTGATTTACCGTTATATGACCATGGTTTATAAGCTGTCGAGCTTGTGCAATACTTGAAGCAAACCCTGAAGAAAAACAAATAGTATCTAAACGCATTTCTAATAATTGTAATAAAATTAGACCTGTCACCCCTTTACGGCGCCTTGCTTCTTTAATATATCTATATAACTGATTTTCACTTAAACCATAATTAAATTTTAATTTCTGTTTTTCTTCTAAACGTAAACCATATTCAGTTGTTTTTTTAATATTATCTGTGCCACCATGTTGACCTGGCCGAGAGCCATCTTTAATTGATTTTTTTGTTGTTAAACCTGGTAAATTACCCAAGCGTCTTGTTATTCTCAATTTGGGTCCTCTATATCGTGACATATATATTATTAAAAATCGATTTGTATCAAATTTTAGCAATCTTAGAGTTTTATTAGGGCGAATGATCGGACTTGAACCGACGAATGGTGGAACCACAACCCACTGCCTTAACCACTTGGCCACACCCGCCAAATATAACTATAAATCATTATACCACTTTGAACAACTTTACGTCCAGTTTTAAACTAATAAAATTATTTTCTTTTAATTTTTCAAAATGACTCACACAAAGCAAATTTATTTAAATGGCCAAAAATATCTTATTACTAATAATTTAAATTTACAAAAAATTTTAGATTATTTTAATTATCAAAATAATATTTTTGTTATTGAATATAACCAAATTATTTGTAATAAAGTTGAATGGAAAGATTGTATTATTAATCAGAATGATACAATTGAAGTAATTACGATTGTAGGAGGTGGGTAGGCTAAAAAATTAAAAAAATATTCGTTTTTAATTATAAATAAAATAAATTCCTACTTAAAAAATAAGAGAAAAGTAATCTGATTATTTAATAAGAATCAGATTGCTTTTGTAAAAATTAGACCATTTGTTTGACCATAACGTTCCATAAATCTCATAAATCTATCCCATGCTGCAGAATTTTGCATTATATAAATAGCTTCGATTGCTTCTGGTTTTCCATTTACAAAACGAGCATTGACATCTCTTGTTTCTAATATACCTTCTTGATCAATTAAATACATACCTGTAATTTCACCTTTTTTTATTGTTGGCTTATCTAATATATTAGGAGTTTTAAATCGAAAAGTTGCTGTTCCTGTACTCCCATCACGTGATCTTGTTAATCGAACATCAGGCAAAACTTTTTCATTTAACCCTTTAACAAATTGAATTCTTGCTTCCATAAATTACCCTTGAAATCTAATGATTTTACTATATAAGATAAATAAATTTTCTGCAAATCTCTTATATTTTTTTTAAACTGGGGTGGCAGGATTCGAACCTGCGAATGGCGGAGTCAAAGTCCACAGCCTTACCACTTGGCGACACCCCATAAAATAGTTTTAGTAAATTCGAACGTAAGTTTAAAATATTGGGGAAGAAGGGATTTGAACCCCTGACACCGTAGTTCGTAGCCACGTGCTCTAGTCCACTGAGCTACAACCCCAAGAATATAAACTTTAATTATATTATTATAATAATACATTTGCTAAAGATTAGTAAAGGGGTTAGAAAAAACGAATAAAATTCATTTTTAAGCTTGCAAAAATGTTTTAACTTAATTTAAAATATTATTTTATTAAAAAATTTGAGATTATTATTCATGGCAAAAAAAATTTTATATCAAGATAATGCAAGAAAAGCACTAGAAAGAGGGATGGAAATAATGGTCGAAGCTGTATCAGTTACACTGGGGCCTAAGGGAAGAAATGTTGTTTTAGAAAAATCATTTGGTTCGCCTCAAATTGTTAACGATGGTGTTACAATTGCACGTGAAATTAATTTAAAAGATCATATTGAAAACACCGGTGTTTCCTTAATTAGACAAGCAGCTTCAAAAACAAATGACGTTGCAGGTGACGGTACAACAACCGCTACTGTTTTAGCTTACGCAATGGTTAAAGAAGGATTAAAAAACGTTGCGGCAGGCGCTAATCCTATTTCAATTAAATTAGGCATGGAAAAAGCTACACAATATTTAGTAACACAAATTAATGAATTCGCTCAACCAGTAGAAGATATTCAATCTATTCAACAAGTTGCTTCAATTTCGGCTGGTAATGACCAAATAATTGGTTCGTTAATTTCTGATGCATTAGAAAACGTTGGTAAAGAAGGAGTTATATCACTAGAAGAAGGAAAAGGGATTATTACAGAACTTGAAATTACAGAAGGAATGAAATTAGAAAAAGGATTTATTTCTCCATATTTTATTACTAACACTGAAAAAATGGAAGTATTATACGAAAATCCTTATATTCTTTTAACAGATAAAAGAATAACTTTGGTTCAACAAGATTTGTTACCAATTTTGGAACAAATTACAAAAACAAAACGACCACTTTTAATTATTGCCGAAGATGTTGAAAAAGAAGCGCTAGCAACATTAATTTTAAATAAATTACGCGGAATCGTCAATGTTGTTGCTATTCGTGCTCCAGGTTTTGGAGAATTACGAAAATTAATGCTAGAAGATATTGGCGTTTTAACAGGTGGAACAGTGATTACTCAAGATGCGGGTTTAAGTCTTGATAATATACAAGTGGGCTTACTTGGGCAAGCTCGACGTATAATTATCACAAAAGATAGTACCACAATTGTTTCAGAAGGGTCGACGATAAAAGAAATTAAAACTCGTTGTGAGCAACTCAGAAAGCAAGTTAATTTAGCAGATACTGGTTATGAAAAAGAAAAACTACAAGATAGAATAGCAAAATTATCTGGTGGCATTGCTGTCATTCGGGTAGGAGCGGTAACAGAAACTGAAATGAAAGATAAAAAATTACGCTTAGAAGATGCAATAAATGCAACTAGAGCAGCAGTTGAAGAAGGGATAGTTCCTGGTGGTGGTACAACTTTAGCACATTTATCGGAAAATTTAGTTACATGGGCGAAAAATAACTTAAAAGAAGACGAATTAATTGGTGCAATTATTATTTCAAGAGCAATTTTAGCACCTCTACGCCGAATTGCTGAAAATGCAGGAATTAATGGACCAGTTATTATTGAACAAGTTCAACAACAAGAATTTGAAATTGGTTATAACGCAGCAAAAAATATTTTTGGGAATTTATATAAAGAAGGTGTTGTGGATCCAGCTAAAGTTACAAGATCAGGATTACAAAATGCAACTTCAATTGCAAGTATGATTTTAACTACTGAATGTATTATTGTTGAAGATCAAAGTTTAAACGAATTATAAAAATTCGTTTAAACTCTTAATTTAAAACCTAGTTATTTTTTATCGCTATGAATTTCCGGGTTTTCAATTTCTTGCTTATGTTTTCCTAATGGGTTAATTTTAAACACGCTAAAACCAAATAGGATAGTTGTTACCAAATTAATTGCTTGTTTACCTAAACGAACAAACCAAAATCTAAATTGTCTGCGTAAATGACCAAAAAATATTAAAACATTTATAAAAAATCCGAAAATACCCTTGTTCTTAACTGGGGTAAATACAGGTGGGTAATCAAAAGTTGGCTCGTTTTTCTTTTCAATATTTATCATTTTATTTTCTTCACTTTGTTGGTTTATAGTTGTTAGCCGTCTTTCAGCTTTAGGTTTTTTCCATGAGTTTTCAGTCTCTTCGAATAATGGTTCATTATTTTCTTGACTTATATAAATTACATCACTTTTATCAATTTCAATTGATAATTCATCAGTAAATGTTTCTTCATCTCCCATTCCAAATGGATTTTCATACTCATCGTCTAAATGCTCAAAACTATCTCGTGCTTCGATATATTGACGAGTTTTGTTTAATTCAGGGTTTGTTGAATCCATAATAGTTGTTTCTAATGTTGAAGTAGCAAAAGAAGGAGAGCTATTCATTGTCATTTTACGGTGAGTTGTGTCAGAACTCGACATTATAACTGCATTTTCTAAAACCGAACGAACCTCTTCAACTGCTTTTGTTGTTTTCAGTTCTTCTTTCAATTGTTTTAATGTTTTACGATTAACAATAATTTTTGTTCCAGGTTTTAAGTCTGATGATAAACAACGTTCAGCTAATTCATCTTCGAGATAATGCATAATTACTCGACGTAATGGGCGAGCACCATACAAAGGATCATTTCCTTCTTCTACAAGTAACGCTCGAACAGGTTCAGTTACAACTAAAATTAAACCTTTTTCTTTTAATCTATTAACTAATTGTTTGATCATAATTGCTGAAATGTCCCAAATATCATGCTTACTTAAATGACTAAAAACAATAATTTCGTCAATACGATTTAAAAATTCTGGACGGAAGAAATTTTTAAGTTCTTCTTTTACTAATTTGTTGACTTTTTTAGTAACTTCCACGTCCTTTTCAATATCTTTTTCTGGTTCCCAATCACCGAACGGATTATCATTAACCATTAATTTTAAACCAGAAATATCATCGTCAATTTTTGATTTTACACCACTTTCTCTTTCAATAACTTTCGAACCTAAGTTTGTTGTCATTACAATTAAAGCATTTGTAAAATCAATTACACGCCCTTTTGAGTCTGTTAATCTTCCATCATCTAAAATTTGTAATAATAAATTAAAAACGTCTGGGTGTGCTTTTTCAACTTCATCTAATAAAACGACTGAATATGGTTTTGTTCGAACGGCTTCAGTTAACTGACCGCCTTCATTATATCCAACATAGCCAGGGGGAGAGCCAATTAATTTTGCAACAGTATGTTTTTCCATGTACTCAGACATATCTAATCTAATCATACTTTCTTCATCATTGAACATATATTCTGCAACAGCTTTTGTTAATTCAGTTTTTCCTACACCCGTTGGTCCTGCAAAAATAAAACTTGCAATTGGCCGATTAGGGTTTCTTAAGCCAACACGTGCACGCCGAATTGCATTTGAAACTGAAATAACAGCTTGAGTTTGGCCAATAATCCGTTCGCGGATAATTTGTTCCATTTGCAATAAACGTTCAGATTCAGAACCTGTAATTTTATTAACTGGAACGCCTGTCCAATTGGATACAACATTTGCTACGTCATCTTCTAAAACTTTATCAATTTCTTGGCGATTAAAACCACGCATTTCATCAGCTAAAGCTGATTGTTTCATAATTTTAATATGAGTCCGTAATTCCATTTCACGATCAAACTGGTTTTGAGCTAAAATAAAATCATGCGCTTTCATAGTCGCTTCTTTTTCTTTAATTACCGTTTGCAATTCAGCCATTAACTTTCTTAGACCCTTCGGTAAGCGACGATTTTCTAAACGAACACGAGCACCAGATTCATCTAAAACATCAATAGCTTTATCAGGTAAGAAACGATCCGGTATGTATTTATCAGCCAAAATTGCTGCCTGTTCAACTGCTTTTCGTTCATATGTGAGTGAGTGATGTTGCTCAAATTTAGTTTTCAACCCTTGTAAAATCTCAATAGTTGTTCCGACACTTGGTTCTTCTACATTTACAGGTTGAAAACGACGTTCTAATGCAGGGTCACGTTCAATATATTTTCGATACTCATCTTTTGTTGTTGCTCCAATACAACGGAATTTTCCACGAGCTAAAGCAGGTTTTAAAATATTCGCAGCATCAACTGCTCCTTCAGCAGCACCCGCACCAACTAGCGTATGAATTTCATCAATAACAATAATTACGGACTTATCGTTTTGGACTTCTTCAACAATTCGTTTTAATCTTTCTTCAAATTCTCCACGATATTTCGTACCCGCCAGAATAGAACCTAAATCTAATGCCATTATTAAACTTCCGTCTAAAAAATCCGGAACATTTTCATTTAAAATAAGTTGTGCAAGCCCTTCGGCCACAGCTGTTTTCCCTACACCTGGTTCACCAATTAAAACTGGGTTATTTTTAGTCCTCCGAGCCAAAACAGCAATCAGATTATTAATTTCTTTTTCTCGCCCAATTACTGGGTCTAGTTTTCCATCAACAGCTTCTTTAGTCATATTTTCGGAAAATTCATCTAAAGTTGGAGTCGGGCTTCCTTTTCGGTCGCGACGTAATAAAAATTTTTCTGCTTGAGTTAGCGGGCGTAGAATTTCTTCTTGTGTTTCTTCAATATAACTGAAAATAATATCGCGAAGTAATTTTGAATTAACTTCTAACTTATCTAAAGTTCTCATTGCAACACCATCTGTTTCGCCTAATAAAGCTAATAAAATATGTTCAGTTCCAACAAAATTTTGTCCGAGATCTTTACCTTCATTTACAGCCATTTCTAACACTCTTTTCGCACGTGGAGTGAAAGGAATTTCTGTGGCAACAAAACCTGTCCCTCTCCCAATGTACATTTCTATTTCTTTTCGAGCTTTACTTAAGGACACTTTCATTTTTTTTAAAGATTGAGCACCAATTCCATGACGTTGACCAATTACGCCAAGAAGTAGTTGCTCCGTTCCTACGAAATTGTGGCCCATACGACGTGCTTCCTCTTGTGATAACATAATAACTTTAATTGCGCCTTCGGTAAACCTCTCGAACATATCTCAATTTGTAAAAAAATAATAATAATCTTTGCCGACGAAATTAAAGATTTCAATATAAAATTTAATCTAAAAAAATTGATTGGTTTCGAACTAAGTGTAAGCAGGTAGGTAAGCTTTTCTAGTTTAAAAATTATTCTCTTTAACTTTTTTGTTGTGTGTTTTAATCAATTGTACCTACCACTTATTAGTATACACTATAATCAAAAAAAATGCAATGTTTTTTTAACTTTAATATTTTATAATGGGAACGGAGGGACTTGAACCCTCACGCCTATCACTAGGCAACGGATTTTAAGTCCGTCGTGTCTACCAATTTCACCACATTCCCAATGTGTAAATATATTTTATATTAATAGTTATACCTTAGCAACCCTATAGTTAACTTATATAGGCGGCACCCAGATTCGAACTGGGGATAGAGAATTTGCAATCCACTGCCTTACCACTTGGCCATACCGCCACCTACCAGATTACGCAAATACATTAAATAAATAATTTTAATTATAGTAATACTATAGTTAAAATTATTTATTTAATGTATTTACGTAGTTAACTAGAAATTTTACACACAATCTGAAACTACTAATTTGTAAAAAACGCCTGAAGGAATGTTTACTTTTGTTAATAAGTCAACAATTATTGAACTATTTTCCGAATTATAAAAAATGTCTACAATACGCTTATGTACACGTATTTCAAAATGTTCCCTAGAATCTTTATCAACATGAGGAGATCTTAAAACACAATAAATTCTTTTTTGTGTAGGTAATGGAACAATACCAATAGAATGTATATTAGTATTTTGTAAAATTGTCATTATTTTATTACATGAAGAATTTAATAGTTCATGGTTAAATGATGACAATCGAACTCGAATTTTTGAATTTATCATATATTTTATACTAATATTTATTTAACAATTTTTGATACAACCCCTGCTCCAATTGTACGGCCACCCTCACGAATAGCAAATCGCATCCCCTCTTCAATCGCAACTGGATAAATTAATTCGGCCGTCATTTTAATACGATCACCAGGCATTACCATTTCAACCGTAGAACCATCATCAGCTGTAAATTTCGTAATTGCACCAGTTACATCAGTTGTTCGTACATAAAATTGAGGTCTATAACCTGTAAAGAATGGAGTATGACGACCACCTTCATCTTTTGTTAAAACATAAACTTCTGATTCAAAATTTGTGTGTGGCGTAATTGTTCCTGGTTGTGATAATACCATACCTCGTTCTATGTCTTCGCGAGTTACACCCCGTAATAAAATCCCAACATTATCACCAGCAAAACCTTCGTCCAAAGTTTTTTGGAACATTTCAATTCCTGTAATTGTAGTGGTTTGAGTGTCTCCAATTCCTACAATTTCAACGTTTTCACCTACTTTAACAATTCCACGCTCAATACGACCTGTTGCAACAGTACCACGACCTGTAATTGAAAACACATCTTCAATTGCCATTAAAAATGTTTTTTCAGTATCACGTTCAGGTGTCGGAATATATTCATCTACAGCATCCATTAATGTAAAAATTTTGTCTACCCATAGATTATCACCACGGTTAAGATCAGGATTTGCTGTAATTGCTTCAATTGCCTGTAACGCTGAACCTGGACAAATCGGAATATCATCGCCAGGAAAATCATATGCTGAAAGTAACTCACGAACTTCTAATTCAACTAATTCTAATAGCTCTGCATCATCAACTTGATCTTCTTTATTTAAAAATACAACAATATCAGGTACACCTACTTGTTTTGATAATAAAATATGCTCACGTGTTTGTGGCATTGGACCATCCGCAGCAGATACTACTAGAATAGCACCATCCATTTGAGCAGCACCAGTAATCATATTTTTTACATAATCAGCATGGCCTGGACAATCTACATGAGCGTAATGCCGAGTTTCTGTTTCATATTCTACGTGTGCTGTGTTAATTGTAATACCACGAGCACGTTCTTCTGGGGCACCATCAATATCTGAATAAGCTTTTACTACGGAATTTCCACCCATTAAAGACAATGTCGCCGTAATAGCTGCCGTTAAGGTTGTTTTACCATGATCTACATGGCCAATAGTTCCAATGTTAACATGAGGTTTCGTACGTTCAAATTTTTCACGTGCCATAATAGTAATTTGTTAAATTTTTATTTAAATATAGATTTTTGGGGAGGCTTTTAGCGAGAGTTCTTTTATTTTAATATCGAAAATGAGCAAACGCTTTATTTGCTTCTGCCATTTTATGAGTTTCCTCTTTTTTTTTTATAGTATTACCTATTTCGTTAGAAGTGTCAATGATTTCATTAGCTAATTTAATTGCCATACTTCTTCCAACACGTTGGTTTGAATATCTTATAATCCAACGTAATGATAAATTTGTTGCTCTAAACCCACTAACTTCAACAGGAACTTGGTAAGTCGAGCCACCTACTCTTCTTGCTTTTACTTCAACAATTGGACTCGCATTTTGAATGGCTTTTTCAAAGACTATTAATGGGTCTTGATTTGTTTTTTTTTGAATAATTTCAAATGCTTGATAAACAATACTTTTAGCTATTGTTTTTTTTCCTGACTTTAGAATACGTGAGATTAATAGGCTTACTAAATAACTACTATAAAGAGAATCGGGTTTTGGAAATCGTTTTTTTGATATATTTCGACGTGACATATTTATCTACTTAAGTTTTTTTTGAAATTATGCGAATAATTTTGTTCTTATTTATCGCCTTTTGGTTTTTTAACACCATATTTTGAACGGCCTTGTGCACGGTCTTTAACACCACCGGTATCCAAAGCCCCACGGATAATATGATAACGAACTCCAGGTAAATCTTTAACTCGACCTCCACGAATTAACACAACAGAATGTTCTTGTAAATTATGACCAATACCTGGAATATAGGCTGTAACTTCAAAACCAGATGTTAATCTAACGCGAGCTACTTTTCGAATCGCTGAGTTAGGTTTTTTGGGTGTTGTTGTATAAACTCTTGTACAAACACCACGCCTTTGTGGGCAGTTAATTAATGCAGGACATTTTGTCTTTTTTTTTATTTGAATACGTCTTGAACGAACTAATTGTTGTATTGTTGGCATATAATTTGAATTTTAAACTAAATAGTTGGTATTTGTTATTAATTAATTGAATCTAACTGATATTTTTTCATAAATTTTTCTACCCGGCCTTCACTATCAACAACAATTTGTGAATCTGTATAAAATGGATGGTTTGCTAACCACATATCAATTTGTAATTCCGCTTGTGTAGATCCAATTAAACATAAAGGTTTGCCGTCACAAAGAATCGGTGCTTCTGCAAACCATTTTGGATGAATTTTAGATTTTGACATAATATTTTTAAAATTATAAATTTAACGTTTTGAGTATTGTGGCGCTTTACGAGCTTTACGTAAGCCATATTTTTTCCGTTCTTTAATTCTTGCATCTCGTGTTAAATATCCATATGGTTTTAAGATTAGTCGATTTTTTTTATCAATTTGACATAATAATCTTGCTATGCCTAATTGAATTGAATCAGCCTGACTTGTCAACCCTCCACCTTTCACTAAAGCAACAATATCAAATTGCATTTCTAATTCCAATTTTTTTAAAGGTCCTTTAACAATATTTAAATAACTATCATTATATTGTAAATACTTTTCACCTGGACCTTTATTAATAGTAATATTTCCCGAGCCGGGGATTAAAAAAACTCGAGCAACTGATTGTTTTCGCTTTCCAAGCCCAATATTATTTTTTTGAAAAACTAATTTTGTTTCAACGTTCATAAATTATAATAATTAATATGTTTAAATAATTTTAATAGAAAAGTATTGTCCAACTTAAAGCTGATCAAAAATATCATTTGCCATTGGTATCTTAGTTGGATGTTGAGCTTCATGTGGATGATTTTGGTCATTATAAATATTTAAACGTCTCATCAACCTTTTTGTTTCAGTTTCGGACAACATACCTTTAACTGCTCTTTCAATAGTAAATTTTGGGAGTGAGTCAGCAACATTTTGGATTTTTAGCGAGCGCCCTGGTCTACCAGGTTTATTGACTATATAATGTTTACTATTTTTATTAATAATAATTGAGTCAGCATTTATTAAAATAACATAATCACCGACATCAATTGAAGGATAATAATGTGGTTTATTTTTTCCTTTTAACAAAGTAACAATAAGTGTTGCTAATCGCCCTAATTTTTGATTTTTACAATCAATAATAAACCAATTTCGGTTTTCGTATTTTTGATTGGGTAAAAATGTTTTATTTAATGAAGTCATATTTTTTTTCGTTAATTAAATATTTAATAGAAATTAGAAATTTTTATTTATTTAAAGAAATTCCTAATTTATTTTTCAATGTAGAAAATACTTCATCTGCTGATTTTTTACCAAAATTTTTTAATTCTTGTAATTGTTCTGGTGAATATTTTAACAAATCTCCTACAGTATTAATTCTAGCTTTTTTTAAACAATTATACGCTCGAACAGATAATTGTAATTCTTCAATAGCTATATTTGTATAAGGTTCAATTTTTGGACTATTCAGCGTTGAACCTGAGTCAGACGATTGTTCACTATTTTTAGTATTAATTAATGATGTGAATAAATTAATAATTAATTTAGAAGATTTTTTAATAGCCTCAATTGGGGTCATACTTCCATCAGTCCAAACTTCTAAAAATAAACGCTCAGTTATATTATTTTCAGTATCATAGATGTTTTCGATTTTAAAATCGACTTTTTGAACAGGCATAAAAATAGTGTCCATTTGTAAAAAATTTTTATCCTCTTCTGCAAATAATTGTGAAGCCAATCTATAACCAGTACCATATTCAATTTTAAATTCCATTTCAAGAATTGTTGAGCTTGAAATTGTTGTTATATAATGATTATTATTTACAATTTCTAATCCAGGTGGTAATTCTATTAAATCTGCTGTTACAACTAAAGGTCCTTGAACTTTTAAGCGCCCAAATTTTATGTCTTTAGTATTACTTTTAATTACAATACCTTTAAGATTTAATAAAATTTCTAGAATGTCTTCTCGAACACCCGGAATAGTAGCAAATTCATGCCGAATTCCAACAATACGCACAGCTGAGATTGCGTTACCTCCCAAATCTCCTAATAAAACTCGGCGAAGTTGGTTCCCAATCGTTATTCCTTGACCTGATTTTAAATCATTAATTAAAAACTGCCCGTAATAAACACCTGATTGAAGTTTTTCTGATTTTAAAGATTTAAAGCAAAGATTAGTCATACTCAATATAAATTTAAAAATTAAACTCGACGCCTTTTTGGAGGTCGACAGCCATTGTGAGGTACGGGTGTTATATCCTCGATTGAACTAATTTCAAACCCTGCTGCTTCAATTGCACGAATTGCAGTTTCACGCCCAGACCCTTGTCCTTTCACTAAAATTTGAACAGTTTTTAAGCCAGCACTAGCAGCATCTAAAGCTGCTTTTTCAGCAGCAGTTTGAGCTGCAAATGGGGTACTTTTTCTTGCTCCTTTAAACCCAGCACTTCCTGCTGATGCCCAAGAAATTGTATCACCCATTAAATTTGTAATTGTAATAATCGTATTATTAAAACTTGATTGAATATGAACAATTCCTTTTATAAAACTACTTTTATCTTTTATTCTTTTTTTGTTCATTTGCGCTATATTATAATAAAATTTTTATAAATTTAATTTTATTGAAGATTTAATTATTTTTTGTTTGTTACTGTTTTCTTTGAACCACGTCTTGACCTAGCGTTAGTGCGAGTACGCTGGCCACGAACAGGTAAACTATTTCGGTGTCGTTTCCCCCGATGACAATTAATTTCGTTTAAACGCTTAATATTTAAACCATTAAATCGGCGTAAATCACCTTCAAGTTTTAAATCTATGTTTTCAACAGCTTGACGTAAAGCAATTATTTGTTCCGTAGTTAAATCATTTGTTCTTATTGTAGAACTAATATTTGCTACTTCAATAATTTTTTTAGCTGATGAAAGCCCAATTCCATGAATATATGTAAGAGCATAAGCAATTCTTTTATTTCTTGGTAAATCTACCCCAACTAATCTCACCATTCTTTAAACTCCTTTTAAATATTATCCTTGACGTTGTTTATGTTTGGGATTCGGACAGATTACCATAATTCTACCATGTCGTTTAATTACTCGGCATTTGTCACACATTTTTTTAACTGATGGACGAACTTTCATTTTATTTTTTTATAATTTAATTATGTTTTTTTTATAAATATTTGTATAAATAATATCTTCAACTTCTTTTGAAATATCAACTAGTACACCAGCCATAATAAGTAATGATGTTGTACTTAATCCGTTAAGGCTCGAAATATTTAAAATTGCTTCAATTATATTTGGAAGTGTGGCAAGAATTGCCAAAATTGAAGAACCTAAAACCGTTAATCGTTTCATTACTTTTTTTAAATAAAAAGTAGTTTGAACACCTGGTCTAATTCCAGGAATTGTAACAGACATTTTTTGGAGTTGGTCTGAAATATCTTTTGGATTCAAAACAATTGTTGAATAAAATAAACTAAAACCTAAAATGAATCCAAAATAACAGAACCAATAAAAAATTTTAGGAATTATTCCAAACTTTGAAAAATCAATTGTAGGAACAATCTCTAAATTACCAATGTAACTTGGTAATACTAAAATTGCAGTTGTTAGAATAATTGGCATTACACCTGCTTGATTTAATTTTAGTGGAATATAAGCTTTAACATTAGTCTTTGTTTGTCCTGATATTTGATTTAATTGTTTTGAAGAAATTAATGGAATCTTTCGAACGCCTTCCTGTAACAAAACAATCCCAAATAATGATACTGTAATTAGTCCAATAATAGTTAAAGTTGTCACTAGATTTAATTTTTCGCTATTTTGAACTAAAATTGTTTTAAAAAGATTTGGTAAGCTTGAAACAATATTAGTATAAATTAATAATGAAGCTCCATTTCCTAAACCAAAATCTGTTATGAATTCACTTAACCATAAAACAATCATAGCTCCTGTTGTTAACCATAAAACAATTTCTAAAAGTAATTGAAAATTCCAATCAAATAAAACTTGTCGTAAATAAAACCCTAGCCCGAAACTTTGCACTATTGCCCAAATTAATGTAATAAGCCTTGTTAAACGATTTATTGAACGTCGTGCATTTAAATCTCCTTCTTTTTGTAACTTTGAAAGAGAGGGTGAAAAAGCTATAAGTAATTGAAGAATAATAGATGCATTAATGTAAGGAAAAATATTTAATGTAAATAAACCAATTACAAATGTGTCTTTCCCCGAAAATGTACTCACAAATGTACGTGCTAAAGGATTGGTTTGAATATAAATGGCTAAATCTGTATGATTAATTCCTGGTACTGGTAAAAAACTTCCAATTCGAATAAATAAGATTATTGATAAGCTAACTACTAATCTCTGAAATATAAGACGAACACTTGTATTATTAAAAATTTTCACTCTTTTATTTTCAATTCAAATATATTCTCTTATTTTAACGGATGGTTTCGTTTTTTTAACACTTCGTGTTTTGTTGTTAATCTATCTAAGGCAACAATCGTAGCTCTCGCGTTGTTTAATAGATTATTTGAACCTAATTGTTTTGCAATTACATTTTTTATACCAGCAACTTCTAAAACAATCCGAACAGCGCCACCCGCAATAACACCTGAACCTTCAATTGCTGGCTTCATAATAATTTTACAAGCACCAAAATGTCCAATAACGTCATGAGGAATACTTAAAGATTTTGTTAAAGGTAAATTAATTAAATTTTTTCGACCATCAGTTTTTGCTTTTTTAAAGGCATTTACTACATCGTCTGCTTTTGCTACACCTACACCAACTTGTCCTTTTTCATCTCCTACAACAACAATTGCTCTAAAACTTAATTTTTTACCACCTTTTGTTACTTTCGAAACACGACTAATTTTAATTAATCTTTCTACAAGTTTTGGTTCAAGAACCATATTTGAACGTCTTGAATTCTTTTTTAATTTATTTAATTGTTTTAAATCACTACTCATAAAAATTTTTTCAATTTTGATATAGATATTTTTTATTAGTTTAAAAATGAAGGCCAATCGATCTGGCACCCTCTGCTAATGCTTTAATACGCCCATGGTATAAGTATGGACCGCGATCAAAAACAACTTTTGTTATACTATTTTTAAGACTTAATTCTGCTAAGTGCTTACCCATAATACGCGCAGCATCGCATGTTCGACCATTTGTAATTTTTAATTTTACCGCACGATCAAGCGTTGAGCATGCAATTAAGGTAGATGATGTTTTATCATCAATAATTTGAGCATAAATATTTTCATTTGAACGATAAATGGATAATCGTAATCGAGTAGTGTCGCCTTTAATTTTACCCCTTAAAGTTTCTCGTTTTAAGTTTTTATATTTGCTTGGTTTTAATCTTTTATTTCTATTTTTTAATGCTAATAATGCTTGTTTCGAAAATTTCATAAGCCCAACTTTTTAAGTTTAAAAGATTAGAGTTAATAATATATTAATAATAATAGAAAATTAGAAAAAACTAGGATCTGAAAACTACAAGATTAAAATAAATTTGTATTTTAATTTGTACTTAATATATTATTCTATTTTCCAGACTTACCTGCTTTTCTAATAATTTGCTCATTTTTATAAAGGATTCCTTTTCCTTTATATGGTTCAGGACGTCGCCAAGATCGAATATTGGCCGCAAATAAACCTAATAATTCTTTATCACATGATTTTAAATTAATTGTTGTATTTTGTGCAACTTCAACTGAAACAGTTTCTGGTATATTTAATTTGACAGGATGGCTATATCCTAAACTTAAAATAATTTCTTTGCCTTGCACAACTGCTCGATAGCCAACACCTTTTAATATAAGAGTTAATTGAAATTGCTCTGAAACACCAATTACCATATTATTAATTAGTGTTCGATATAATCCATGCAGTGCTCTAACTTTTTTTGTATCTTGGTTTAATTTGACAGTTAATATCTTTTCATTCTCTACAACTTCAATTACGTTTGGAATATTTGTTTGTAAACTTCCAAATTTTCCTTTAACTGTAATATTAGACCCAGTATAATTAACATTAACGTCTTTTGGCAACTGAATTGGTAATTTTCCGATTCGTGACATAATTAAAACTCCTTATTTTACCATATATAACATAAAATTTCCCCACCAATCCCTAATTCTTTAGCCTTTAGGTTTGTCATTACTCCTTTTGAAGTTGAGATAATAGCAATTCCTATGTTATCTAAAACAATCGGTAAAGCTTTTGAGTTTGTATAAACTCGTAAACCTGGTTTACTAACTCGTTCAAGATTTGAAATAATTGGTTTACGTCCTTTTCCAAAATATTTCAGTGAAAGTAATAAATATTTTTTCTTATTTTCAGTATAATTCTCAAAATCTTCAATAAACCCTTCTTCTTTTAAAATTGTTGTCAATGCTATTGACATATTTGTTGCGGGTATTTGCACAATTTGGTGTTTTACCAAATTTGCATTTCGAATTCTTGTTAAAATATCTGATATCGTATCTGTTACCACATTTTTTCCTCATTAAAAATTTTTAGATGATTTTATTTATTCTTGAGACCATCGTTTTCGCTTTAAGTGTCGTTTTTTATCCCAAACACTATTCATTTCAGTATACGATAAATACTTATCGTAGTATCCACAGTCATTTAATGGAAAACGTAAAAATTTAAATAAAATCATCCCATTCAAGATTCTATCCATAGTTGTGTCTCTATATTTTGGCATACAATTATCAATAATAATTGTAATAGCAAATCCTCGTGATTGATCAACATCATCGTAATCAATTTCGGGAAAAATTAATTGTTCTTTCAAACCAAAAGTAAAATTTCCTGCTTTATCAAAACTTCTGAGTGATAACCCTCGAAAATCTCTAATTTGAGCAAACGTAAAGAAAATTAATTTGGTTAAAAATGTGTACATTTTATCACCGCGAAGTGTCACACTTAATCCAAGTTCCATATCTTCACGAATTTTAAAACCAGCAATAGCTTTTTTTGATCTTGTGATAATTGGTTTTTGTCCTGTAATTTTTTCAAACTCTTCTATACTTTTTTTCAAAACATTACTATTTTGAGCTGCTAGACCCAAACCACGGTTTATTTGAATTTTTTTAATTTTTGGAACTGTATGTGGATTTTGATATAAATCTGGACTATTTTTAAGTAATATTGGTTTAATACCCTGTTCATATTCGTACTTAATATTCTCTAATAAACTATAAATTTCGGCAATTTCTTCTAGTGAATGTTGGTTTAGCATATTGTAATTTTTTATTTAGATAATTTAACATTTGAATGATGGATAGCCGCTTCAAATTGCTTTATTTCACCAATTTCATTATCAGTGTTTGGTTTAACATGTTTAAATTTAAAGTTTAGACCTTTTACTAGAATTGTACCTGTTTTTTTATTCAATTTAATTATTTCACCAGTTTTGCTTTTCTGACTGCCAGAAATAACTGTTATTACATCTCCAATTTTGACGTGCATTTTTTGTTTTTTTACCATTTATAAAACCTCCGGTGCTAACGACACAATCTTTGAAAAACTTTTGTCACGTATTTCACGTGCTATTGGTCCAAATACTCTTGTTCCTCTGGGGTTATTATCCATATTTACAATTACGGCAGCATTGTCATCAAATCGAATATACATACCATCGGGACGACGGATAGTTTTTCGAGTCCTTACAATAATTGCACGTATAATGTCTGAGCGTTTTACTAGCATATTTGGAAGAGCTTCTTTGACAACTGCAATGATGGTATCACCAATTTCAGCATATTTTTTATTACCACCTAGAACCCTAATACACATAATTTTTTTAGCGCCTGTATTATCGGCTACTGTCAATATTGTTTGAGGATAAATCATAAAAATATTTCTTACTTGATTAACGATGATTTTGAAATAATCTTAACTAATTTCCAACGTTTTCGTTTACTTAATGGAGAACATTCTTGAACTAAAACTTGGTCGCCTATAATAGCGTGCTCATATTCATCATGAGCTAAATATTTTTTAGTTTTTACCATTGTTTTTGAATAGATAGGATGAGGGTACTTATTTTCAACTTGTACTACGATAGTTTTTTGCATTTTATTACTAATTACAAGACCAATTTGCTCTTTTACTGGCATTTTAAACTCCTTGAACTATATTTGTTATATCAATAAATTTTTAATTAGAAATTATTTGATTAATTTTGTTTTTAATAGAGTTTTCAGTTGGGCTAATCGGCGCTTTCCATATTTTAATTCATGCGATTTGAAAGTTTGCCTAGTTGCTTTTTTAAATCCTAGATTAAAAATTTTATTTTCTGTTTTAATAATTTCTTCTGATATTTCTTTATTTGATAAAGAAATAATTTCACTAAATTCAGGTAAACTCATAAATTATTTAAATCGTTTTTTTATTAATAAATTTTGTTTTTAATGGTAATTTATATGAAGCTAAATTTAATGCAGCACGAGCAACTTCTTCAGGAACTGAACTAATTTCAAACAAAATAGTACCTGGTTTAATAACTGCTACCCAATAATCAACAGCACCTTTTCCGGAACCCATTCGAGATTCAGCAGCACGAGCCGTCACAGTTTTGTCAGGAAACATTCGAATCCATAATTTAGCCCCACGTTTTGTATATCTAGTAATTGTTCGACGAGCTGCTTCAATTTGACGAGAAGTAATCCATGTTGGTTCTAAAGCTTGTAAACCAAAATCGCCAAAACAAATGATATTTCCTTTTGTAGCTTTTCCTCGCATACGTCCACGATGATACTTTCTATATTTTGTTCTTTTTGGACTTAACATAATTAGTAATACTTTTTTTTAAAGTTATAATATTTTAACTCATTTAAGAGTTTTATTTTGTTAAAATTTCACTTTTAAATAACCAAACTTTAATACCTAAAACACCATAAATTGTATGAGCTTCGCGAGTTGCATAATCAATGTCTGCTCTTAAAGTTTGTAATGGTACACGACCTTCTCGAATCCATTCACTTCGAGCAATTTCAGCACCATTTAAACGACCCGATACTTGAATTTTAATACCTTTTACGTTTTGTTTTTGTGCTCTTGATAATGCATCTCTAATTGCTCGACGAAAAGCAACTCGTTTTTCTAATTGATCAACTACCGAATCAGCTAATAAAGTTGCATTTAAATCAACACGCTCAATTTCAAAAATATTTATTTTTAACTGGCGTTCTAATGGTATAATTTTTTTAATATTTTTTAATAAGTTTGATAAACCTATTCCTAATTCTCCGACTAATACTCCAGGTTTTCCTGTTTCAATATTTAATTGAATTTGATCATTTAATCCGTTTCTATCAATGCGAATATTTGAAATACTGTTTGTTCTTGAAACATTACTTAAATAGGTACGAATTTTATCATCTTCTTTTAAAATATGTGCATACTCATTAAAATTTGCATACCATGTTGATTTATGTTCCTGTGTAATTCCTAACCGAAATCCTAAAGGATGTGTTTTTTGACCCATAGAACTAATCCTTATTTACTTATATTTAATATTTAATTTTTTTCAGTTAAAACTACTGTAATATGGCAAGTAGGTTTTAATATTTTAAAGGCTCGGCCTTGTGCTCGTGGTCTAATTCGTTTTAATTTTGGACCTTCATTAGCAAAAATTTCTTCAATTACTAATTTTTTTTTATCTAATCCATAATTGTGCTTAGCATTTGCTGCACCTGAATAAATAACTTGCCAAATAGGCCCGCTTGCATCATATGGTAAAAACTCTAAAATCATGAGCGCTTCTTGATACGAGCGCCCACGTAATTGGTTTAAAACTCGACGGATTTTATGGGGGGACATTCGGATATATTTTGCGATAGCTTTTACTGATTGAGTGTTTGACATAAAAATTGTATTAGTTAAATAAAATTATGAAAAACAAGTTCAAATGTTAGTTTCTGAAAATTTAGAAAAAATTTTTCTAAGTATTCTTTTTTAATTACTATTAAATATATAAAATTACCAAATTGGCTCAGCTTTTTTAATTGGCGACCGAGTTATATAATATAACTTTAACGTAATGTATGTAACTTGTTTTAGTTTTTTTGAATCATTTGTTAAAAATCGATTTTTTTTGTAAGTATCATTAATATAAATGGAATCAATCCAAATATCAAAAAAATTAACTGAAAAATCGTTATGTAATGATAGTATTGATGAATAAAAAAGTGATAATAAATTTTCCTGTTCTTTCACATTTGAATCAAGTAAATATAATATATCATCAATTGCATAATAAATGTATTTATTTCTAAAACTATTTAATAATGATTTTGAGACTGGTGATAAAATCCCATGGTACTTTATTTGAAAAGTTTTTAAAAATTTTAAATTATTCGTTTCTTTATTAGCTGGGTAAGCTAAAGGTTTTCCTTCACTTAATCCTGTTCTATTTGATTTACGATTTTTTTTTTTTACAAGCCCCCCATTACAGAGACATTTTTTATGAACTAAACACGGTTTCCAAGGTCTTGATTTCATAGATGGATAAAAGGCAAATAACGATTAATAAACATATTAAAAAATAAAGTGGGTTAACGTTTTGTTTTTTTGTCTGCTTTAATATGAGATTTAAAAGTTCTAGTTGAAACAAATTCGCCTAATTTGTGACCTACTAATTGATCGGATATGAAAATTGGAACATGTTGCTTTCCATTATAAACTGCAATTGTACAACCTATCATATTTGGTAATATTGTTGAAGCACGTGACCATGTTACAATCGTATCTTTTTTACTATTTTCATTTGCCTTATTAATTTTTTTTAACAAGTGGTAAGCGATAAAAGGACTTTTTTTTAAAGATCGTGACATTTCAAAATTTTTTTGATTAATTTTTAATAGATTTAATGTTTAATTATGAACGGCGACGAAGAATATAAGCATCACTTAACTTTTTCTTTTTTCGAGTTTTCATACCTAATGCAGGTTTACCCCACGGAGTTAAGGGGCGTGTACGTCCAATTGGTGCCCTACCTTCACCACCACCATGTGGATGGTCACATGGATTCATAACAGACCCTCGCACAGTAGGTCTTTTTCCTAACCATCTTGTACGCCCAGCTTTTCCACTCTGAATTAAAAAAACATCATTATTACTAATTTCACCAATAGTCGCTAAACACTCTTTTCGAATCAAACGAACTTCTTTAGAAGGTAACCGTAAAGTTACATAATTACCTTCCTTTGCTAAAATTTTTGCTGACGTTCCGCCTGATCGAACAATTTGAGCACCTTTATTTGGAATAATTTCAAGATTATGAACAGATGTACCTAGGGGAATCTCTTCTAATGGCATACAATTGCCAACTTGAAGAGTTGTACCTGAGCCGGAATAAATTGAATCACCTACATTTAAATTTTTTGGGTGTAAAATATAACGCTTTTCACCATCGGTATAATTAATTAAAGCAATTCGAGAGTTTCTATTTGGATCGTATTCAACTGAACTGACAATACCTTCAATTCCAATTTTATTACGTTTAAAATCAATAAGTCGATAGCGTCTCTTGTGACCACCGCCACGATGTCGAATAGTAATGACACCACGATTATTTCTACCTTTATTTCGATGGTTTTTTCTAATTAAACTTTTTTCTGGTTTTGATTTTGTAATTTCAGTAAAACCGGAAAGTGCCCTATTACGTGTACCAGGCGTGTATGATTTATAAAGACGAATACTCATATACGTAATTATTTTTTAAATTAATAAATTTTTAGTTTTCGGTAAATAAGTTTATTACATCACCTTTAGCTAACGTTACAATAGTTTTTTTATATTGTGATTTCCAACCAATATATTTTCCTACTCGTTTCTGCTTTCTTGGAAGATTACAGGTATTTATTTTTATTACTTTTACATTAAATAAATATTCGATTGCAGTTTTGATTGAAATTTTATCTGAATAACGGTCAACCATAAAGGTGTATTGATTATTTTCCAGCAGTCGAGTTGCTTTATCTGTAATAATTGGGTATTTAACAATTTGAATATTACTACGCGAATACTTTGAAGAATTATTCACAAAAAGTCTCCTTTATGTCGTTTATTGCTAATGTTGTAATTACTACTTGTTTTGCTTTAATTAAACTTAATGTATTTAAATTAGAAGCACTAATTAACTCAATATTTGGGATGTTTTGAACCGCTAATTTTAACGGTATGATTTTTTTTGAAACAATAAGTAAAACTTTTTGACTTAAATCAATACCACAGCTTTGACAAATGTTACAAAAATCACCTGTTTTAGGTTTAGCAAAATCTTGTTCTAACTTATCAATCATTAAAACACTATTTTTTTTATTGTATAATAAAGTCTGTAAAGCTAAACAGCGTTCTTTTTTATTTAGTTTGTAAGTTTTAAGTCTTGGTTTTGGGCCAAAAATGACGCCACCACCTTTCCATAAAGGTGAACGATTTGAACCTGCTCGGGCCCGACCAGTACCTTTTTGCTTCCAAGGTTTTCTACCACCACCACGAACTTCACTTCTTGTTTTAGTTGAAACAGTTCCTTGTTGTTTTAAAATTTGATGTCTTAAAATACTTTTATGAACTAAGTAATTTCCTGAGTTGTCAAGAATATTTAATTTTATTTCATGTGTAGAATCTAATTTTTTTCCTGTTAGGCTTACTGGTTTATATGTTACTAGTTTTTGAACACTCATACCTTAAATTTTTTCAATTCAATTTTTAATACTTTATTTTGACTTATTTTGAAGATACAATAGTTAATAAATTCCCTGGTTTACCTGGAACTGAACCTTTAACAACTAAGATATTTTCAGTTTCATTTGATTGAATTACTTTTAATTTTTTAATTGTTATAACTTTATTACCTAATTGCCCAGACATTTTTTTACCAGGTAATACACGGCCAGGTGTTGTCCCCATCCCAATGGAACCAGGTGCTCTGTGGTTCTTTGAACCATGTGTCATAGGACCACGTGTAAAATTGTGACGTTTTTGCAAGCCTGAAAAACCTTTACCAATACTCTTTCCACAAATATTAACTAACTCTCCTGATTTAAAAGAATTAACTGTTAAAGTTTGGCCAATTTTATAACCTTTAAGATTTTTGGTTAAACGAAACTCTTTTAAATATTTTAATGGTTTAATATTAGATTTTTGTAAATGACCCAACTCTGATTGTGTTAAGAGTTTGTTTGAAACAGCTCCATAGCCAATTTGAACTGAATCGTATCCGTCTTTTAATCCTGTTTTAATTTGTGTTATTACACATGGCCCAACTTTTAAAATAGTCACAGGAATAATGTTACCTGCTTCATCAAAAATTTGTGTCATTCCAATTTTATTTCCTAATAACCCAATATGCATTTAGTATTCCTTTAAATGTTATTTTTATAAATTAACTCAATTTAAAAAATAATTAAACTCTAACTATAAAATAATCATAATTATATTATACTAAACTAAATATTAAAAAATTTAGTATTTTTTGTCCATACGAGAAAAATAAACGCTTTTATTATTTAGTAAAAATTTTGGAGATAATTACTAAATTAATAACTTTTTAGTACTTTATAATCTTAAGTAAGAATTATAATAATTATTTCAGAAAAAATTATGGGAAAAGTTGTTGGAATTGATTTAGGTACTACAAATTCAGTTGTTGCAGCCATTGAAGGTGGGCAACCTACAGTAATTACTAACGCGGAAGGTTTGCGGACTACACCTTCTATTGTGGCTTATACAAAAAAACAAGAATTACTCGTAGGTCAAATCGCCAAACGGCAAGCAGTTATTAATCCAGAAAATACATTTTTTTCAGTAAAGCGTTTTATTGGTTCAAAAGAATCAGAAATTAGCACAGAATCAAAAAAACTACCATATAAAGTAGGAACAGATGAAACAGGAAATATTAAAATAAATTGTTCTTCACTAAATAAAGAATTTAGTCCTGAAGAAATTTCAGCTCAAGTTTTAAGAAAATTAATTTGTGATGCAAAGACGTATCTAGGTCAAGATGTAACTCAAGCTGTTATTACTGTTCCTGCTTATTTTAATGATTCACAACGGCAAGCAACTATGGATGCAGGAAAAATTGCGGGTGTTGAAGTTTTACGAATTATTAACGAGCCAACAGCTGCTTCTTTAGCTTATGGTTTAGATAAAAAACAAAACCAAACAATTTTAGTATTTGATTTGGGTGGTGGAACATTTGACGTTTCAATTTTAGAAGTTGGAGATGGTATTTTTGAAGTTTTATCAACGGCAGGTGATACAAATTTAGGGGGAGATGATTTTGACAAAATTTTAGTTGATTGGTTGATCAACGATTTTAAAAAATTAGAAGGAATTGATTTAGGTAATGATATTCAAGCTCTTCAACGTCTAACAGAAGCTGCTGAAAAGGCAAAAATGGAATTATCAACTGTTGAAAAAACTACAATTCATTTACCATTTATTACAGCTGACCAAACAGGTCCTAAACATATTGAACAAGAATTAACTAAAACTGAGTTTGAAAAACTTGCTGAAACGTTAATTAAACGATGTCGTATTCCTGTTGAAAAAGCTTTAAGTGATAGTAGATTAGAAAAAACTGAAATCGACGAAGTTGTTTTAGTTGGCGGGTCAACCCGTATTCCTGCTATTCAAGATTTAGTTGAATCTATAACAAATAAAAAACCAAATCAATCAGTTAATCCAGATGAAGTTGTAGCAATTGGTGCAGCAATTCAAGCTGGTATTTTAGCAGGGGAAATTAAAGATATATTATTATTAGATGTTACACCATTATCGTTAGGTGTTGAAACACTTGGTGGCGTTATGACAAAGATTATTTCACGAAATACAACTATTCCTGTAAAAAAATCGGAGTTATTTTCAACAGCAGTAGATAATCAACCAAATGTTGAAATTCATGTTTTACAGGGAGAACGAGAATTAGTAAACGGAAATAAAAGTCTTGGGAATTTTAGATTAGATGGTATCCCAGAAGCTGAGCGTGGTATTCCTCAAATTGCAGTAACTTTTGATATTGATGTAGATGGTATTTTATCAGTAACAGCGAAAGAGAAAGAAACAGGTATGGAGCAATCAGTAACAATTCAAGGTGCTTCAACGTTAAATGATGATGAAGTATCCAAAATGTTAGAAGATGCTGAAAAATACGCATCTGCGGATCAAGAACTAAAAAAAATCATAGATTTAAAAAATCAAGCAGAACGATTATGTTTTGAAGCTGAAAAAGAATTACAGTTATTAAATGATAATATAACTGCTACTGACCAAGAAGAATTAAATCAATTAATTTCAAATGTCAAAGTTCAATCAAAAGCTGAACCTATAAAAGTAGAAGAATTAGAAATATCAATTGAAACATTAAAATTAAAAGTAAAAACAATAATGGAAAATAATAGCCCTGTTAGTAAAGGGGAAGCTGAGTCAAGCTTAAATGATTTATAATTTAGAGGTTTATTAATTATTTCAAAATATTAAATTTCTACTCGTGTCTAAAAATTTAATATTTTGAAATAATTAATTAAAATGAGTAACGTGAAAGAACTAAATCTTTAGCTTTAACACTTTGATATTGATCACTTTTAATAGAATTTTCATAAGAATTGGTACAAAATCCAAATTTGTCCATTCCGCTTACTACTTTTTCAGCAGAGTACTCACGTGTTACTTTTTCTGTGAATGCATTTATCGATAATGAGTTTGTCCAAAAATCTAAATCATATAATAATGTATAACTTTCTCCATTCCAACGAAATAAAGCATTTTTCGTTTTCGTTTGAGGTAAAATAATATTTTGGCCGGAAACATGATGAAAAACTTGCATCCTATTTAATGCAGCTTTTAAATAGTCTAAATTTTCAATATTTGTTTTATACTCTTTTAAATGTGACATAAAATAAGATCCTTATATAGTTAATTTAGTTTCATTTAGTTAATAAAATATAATTTGAATAAAAGTTGTAAGAATGTCGAGAAGACTAAACCCAAGTAGCTTTATTATTGAATTTAGATTAGTTAATTTTACACATTTATATTCACATTTTATTGAATTTATTGACATTCTGTGTACTATTATAGAGTATTCTTATGTTTTATAAAAATAACTTATAAACTTATTTTTTAATATATTGTTTATTGTTTAACAATTAGAATATACTCTAAATTAACAGTAAAATGGGTTAAATTAGAACTTTAATATTATTTCAAGCTTCTTTAAAATAATATTAAAGTTCTACCCTTATAGATTTTTGGGCAATTTCAGCATCTATAATATCATCAGGATCTTCAGCTATATTATCGATGAAATCTTTAAAATAACGTATTTTTTTCTTATGTTTAATTTTTCTGGAGTGTATTACTTTTTTAAGATGTTCTTGAGTAGAATTTTCAACCAGTCCAAGTTCTTTTTTTTATTCTTAATTTTATAAATTCTTCAAAAATTTGATCTGAGTCAAAATTGAACTCTGGTAGAGGGTTTTTATCTGAATCCCAAGGTTTCATTTTTATACCAGTAGTTGTTGGGAGTTCTATAAAGAATGCTTGCATTGTTTATTTTAGTTTAGCATCGTCTAACATTTGATTAACCAGCTTTTTAAACTTCGAATAATCTTTTTGAGTTCCAATTTGTTGTTAGACACTTCGTATTAATAAAATTGAAAGTAATACTGGCGGAGCAACTAAAGTTATACCTATTGAAAACCAAAAAATACTAAAACATAGTGTGCCATCTATAGTGTATGTTACTAGAATAACTTGAGTGCTTAATCCCTCAGTTAACAACGAATAAGTAAGGTTAATTCTACACTTATATAAAATAAGCTCCAGAATTAACCTATCATTTCTAAAGAAAATTTTAGCTACTCTTTTTAGTTCTCATTCTTTAAGAAAACTAGCTAATTTTTTAACTAAACCTTTAATTTCTTGTGCCAACTTAAAAACTTCATTAGAAAACTCAGGATCTGCTTGAAATTTTTCAAACTGACCGCCCCGGTTTTCTAAAGCGAATTTATAAATTTTTTTTATTTTTATTTTTTTAGAATTGGAAATGTGTCTATTGGGTTTAATCACTAATTTTGATTTTTAATAATGGAATTTTTTAATTGTTCCATAGCTTTTTTTTCATCAAAATGATTTCTCAAACGCGAAGCTATCACACTTCTAATAATAGCACTTAATAAAAAATAATCTAATGGATTAACCATCCAAGCGCGTAAAATCGGGTTATAATATATAAAATTTTTTTTGTAAGTAAGGTAATTAACTTCTAATTTTTAGTTTTCAAAGGTGAAAGGATTCATTTTTCTCTTATGACTGCGAACTAACGCGAACATAACCATATTTCATATATAACCACCCACTTTTTGTAAATAAACAGTACTCTATTTATAATTATAAGTTAGAAAAATGTAATAAAATTACAAAAATAACTTAGTCAGCTTAGAGTATACGTTAGACAACAAAAATTCTCGCGGTTAATTTTTACTAATTTCATTTAATGGAGAACTTGCGCTTGCATAATTTTGTTTTTCCATACGCCCTGCTAGATATCCGAGCCTGCCCGCTTTAACACCCTGTTTAAAAGCTGAACTCATCATTTTAGGTTGATCTGATTGTGCAATTGCTGTATTTAATAAAACTCCGGCGGCACCTAATTCCATTGCTTGCGTTGCTTCACTAGGTAACCCAAGACCTGCATCAACAATTACAGGAATATTTGAATTTTCAATGATAATTTTAATATTAGCTAAGTTGTTTAACCCTTGACCTGAACCAATAGGTGAACCAAGTGGCATAATCGTAGCACAACCTAAATCTTCTAAATGTAACGCTAGCATTGGGTCTGCATTTATATAAGGTAATACTGTAAAACCTTTTTTTACTAAAAATTCTGCGGCTTTTACTGTTCCAATTGGGTCTGGTAATAAATATTTTGGATCAGAAATAACTTCTAATTTAACAAAAAAATTATCGGGTTGACCTAATTGACAGGCTAGTTCATGTCCCAAAAATGCCATACGTATTGCTTCTTCAGCAGTTTGAGATCCTGCAGTATTTGGTAATAACCATAACTTTTTCCAATCTAAAGAATTTAAAAAAGTTATATTATCATTTTGTAGATTAATTGGTAATCTACGAATTGCAACGGTTACAATTTCGCACTCACTAGAATTAATACTTTCAACAGCATCAATTAGTGTCCTGTATTTTCCAGTCCCTAACATCAAACGTGAATTAAAAGACTTGTTACCAATTTCTAGTCGGTCCGAAGATTTTATCATATTTTATTAAGTTTTAAACACTCCCCAGGTAGGACTTGAACCTACGACCAACCGGTTAACAGCCGGTTGCTCTACCACTGAGCTACTGAGGATATAAACTGTACTTTAATACTAACACAACGGCTTAAATTTTACAAATAAAAAACTACTTAATTAAGTAAGAAACTAAGTAGTTTTTAAAATATTATTTATTAATTACCAAAAATCTTAAAACTTTTGTATCCATTTTTAATTTTGTGAGAAATATATCAATGTATTTTGGCATACTTGAAAAATTCAATTGAATATAATTACCTTTTAATTTTTCTTCAATTGAATAAGCTAATCTATGTTTTCCACGCGAAATTACCGAAATATCACAAACATTGAACTTTCTTAAATTTTTTGCGTAATTAAAAACCCAAGTTTTTAATTCACTATCATTAAATTCTTCTGTTAAAAGGATCATTACTTCATATTTTTTTAATAATTCCATATCTAATATTTTAATTTAGTTTAATTAAAAAATATATTACTTTGAATTTGATATTAATGTCAATTAGAATTTTAATCCGCTAAAATTTTTGGTATAAAAACATATTACTCATATAGTTTTTTATTTATTAAAAATGAGTGAAAAAACAAATATATTTAGTTTATTTTAGTATAATATTATAATATTAATCACTTTATGTAAAAATTAATAGGAGAAATTTCATGAATTGGAATGAAATTCAAAATTTGCTATCGAATCTTGCTTTTGGAGTTTTAATTGTGTCAATGATCTGTTCTTGGATCAATTTATCCTTTTTTAACAAAACAAACTTTTTATCGGTTTTTGGTAAATTTAGTACTTTAGTAGCCAATGGACTTTTATTTTTTATTCTATGTTCCCGATGGGTTATTGCAGGATATTTTCCTCTAAGTAATTTATACGAATCATTATTATTTTTAACATGGACATTATTAGCACTTTATTTATATGTTGAATCACAAACAAGTAGTAAATTAATTGGTGCAATTTTGATTCCTGTTGCTTTATTAATTGATGGTTTTGCAAATTTAACTCTTTCTCCTGAAATGCAAAAATCAAGCCCTTTAGTTCCTGCTTTACAGTCAAACTGGTTAATGTTACATGTAAGTATGATGTTATTAAGTTATGCAACTTTAATTATGGGGTCATTATTATGCATTCTATTTTTAGTTATATCAAAGTATAAAAATGTTGATTTAAAAAGTATTGATGAAACATCAGTTCCAATTTATAATATTATGCTTGATTATTACGAGGCTAAACTAATTTCGTCTAAAAAAACTATTTCTGAATTAGGGAAATTAAAGTTACTTCAGAGTTTAGATAATTGGAGTTATCGTATTATTGGACTTGGTTTCCCTTTTTTGACTATTGGAATTATTTCAGGCGGAGTTTGGGCTAATGAAGCTTGGGGATCCTATTGGAGTTGGGACCCAAAAGAAACATGGGCATTAATTACTTGGTTAGTGTTTGCCAGTTATTTACATGCAAGAATTACTAAAGGATGGGAAGGTAAAAAAACAGCTGTCTTAGGAGGTTTAGGATTTTTTGTAATTTGGATTTGTTACTTAGGTGTAAACTTTTTAGGAAAAGGATTACATAGTTATGGTTGGGTTTCATAAAAATAAAGGTATTTAATAAATTATATACCTTTATTTTCGAATATTTTTTAATTTAATTAGTAAGCTAATCCTAAACTTCTAGTTGTTTCAGCTCCTAGATAAACTCGAACACTTAAAAAATCAGTAGGACAAGCCGTTTCACAACGTTTGCAACCTACACAATCTTCGACTCGTGGAGAAGATGCAATTTGGCCTGCTTTACAACCATCCCAAGCTACCATTTCTAAAACATCAGTTGGGCAGGCTCGAACACATTGAGTACATCCAATGCATGTATCATAAATTTTGACTGTATGTGACATAAATTTTATCTTTGATATTATAAATACAATACACTAGTCAGTTTTAAAAGTCAATCATCGCCGAAAAATTTTTATACTAATTTATTATAGGTAAACTTAGCGTGATAATCTTTGAATTTGCTGAATTGCTAAACGGCCAATATTAAATAACGCCCAAGATGCAGCTACTAAAACTGGGGCAGCAATTACTAATAAACGAGTATCCATAACTGATAGTCCTTTAAAAATAGTTAAATTAAATACAAAAAATAATATTGATGTACAGTTATATTATTATATATTTATATTATATATAAAAATTTAATAAATTTTTATATATAATATAACTTTTTTTATCTAATGGTACTTATGATAGTGGTAAGAAAAAAAATATTTTTACTTACGAATTAAACATAACACCTCTATTACTAGATTACTCTTATTCAAGAAAATTAAACGTAAATAAATAAGTAAAATTTTTCTAATAAAAAAAAACAGAAATGAAACTTTAAACCATCATTACAAAGTGTGCTTTTAATTAAATAAATTTAGTAGGACTCTAATTTTAGATTTACATCCCAATAAAATTTAAATAACTCAAATTTACAATTTGTTAATTCGTCGGGTAAAATTTTTGTTTCAAGAAATAAAAAAGGATCTTTAATTATAGAAAATGGTAATGGGATTTGATCTGCTTTTTTTTAAAATTACCTTTAACGGTGGGGTCCGGCGGTGGGGTTTAACTTGTTCGATTACTTTTAAAGAAAATTTAGAAAACTGCTCAACTTTGCTAGATGTCAATAAATTAGAATCAAATCCATTCTTATAAAGTATTTTTAATAAAAGTAAGAAAATGAATACATAATATGTACCGTTTTTTCGTCTATATATACCTAATAGCCCTAAAATAATAATGTATAAAAGATATATGCCTCTGGTTATTAAAACAGACTCCAACATTAAAAACAACATAAATTGTTTCCATTTAACTAAAAATTTAATTATAGTGTGTACAAAAAACACTTCATTGATAAGCGAAACGACTATTTGAAAAGACTCCCAAAAAATAGGTAACAATTTATTTAACACCAGAAAGTTATATTTAAATTTTAAAATCGATTTAAATTTATTTCTAGAAATTTTTAATGTTTTAATCACTTCATCAATTGCTATGTATACTAAACGAGATTTTTCACCAATGCGTTTAATCTAATTTTCAAAAAATTTTAAAATATAATTAATAAGAAACTTTTTTATATTTTCTAAATTAAATTTTTTTCTAAACTGAATACTTTTATAAAAATCAAATTTGTTAATTTCATCAAAAAAATTATAAAAAATTTTCGATGAAAAATAACCTAAGCAAATATTAGAATAAAACCACTAATGCTATTTTCAGTTTATTAGTGGTTTTATTCTAATATTTGCTTAGGTTATTCCCATAGTTTTAAAGTATAATCATACAAAAAAAAGAGCGTTAATTTTGAAAAAAAAATTTTCCAATAATAAGTCTAACATTTTTTGCTCAACCTATCTATTTTTCTAAGAATTCGCCTAGATTCCGTAAATTAATAAGTGGTTTGATATTAATTGCTGTTATAGTTTTATTTAATCCAGAAAAATCTACAGCAAAAGGTGTTTATGGATTTCAATTACCAGAGATTAGTTGACCTGTAAAGCGTCCAGGTTTATTCAGTGAGAATAACCCCCCTCCTAAACTGCCAAATGACAACGGTAGTTTTAGTTCTAGTTCGAATTTTAGTGATAATGGTGAAAATCTAAAATTTATATTTACAAGACCTGAGTCTGTTCAAGATACAACTGAACGTATTAGGCGTCTTCAAGAATATTCACATCAATTTGAAAAAACAACAAATTTTGACAAATGTGAGTCTGTAAAAAAATTTAAAGTGGGCAAATTGTATAAATCAAACAAAAGTTTGAAAAAAGTAATCAAAGATGCTGAAATTAATAGACACAGCATGAAAAATATGTTAGATGTTAAACAAAAACTTGCTAAAGGTGAAAAACCTATGAAAATAGCTTATAAAACAACCAATTTGGGCTGTAATTTTTATTATAGTACAAAATTTAAAGCGCGTGTAATAGTTAAATTATATCCAACAATTGGTAACTCAGATATTGTTCCATTTAGTAGCAGATCAAGCTCAAAAAATATAAAAACATTCGCGATAGTCGTAAATTCACAACATTACACAAAGCTAAAGATTAACCCAAACGTTTATTAAATTATGAAAACAATGAAAATTAAGAATTTAACTTTTATGGGTGGAGCACTTATTGATATTTATAATGGTAGCGCAGACGTATTTGTTACTTTAGAAAATGATGATTGTGAATATTGGTTAGAGACTACAAGACCTCTAGCCTTAGCTTCTCATATGAACGAACGAAAACAAAAGTTTTTAGAACCACTCTATCCATTTATAATTGTTCGAGAATTAACACCCACGGTTATTAAAAAAGTTATTGAAGCGTTTATAATTGAAGAAGAAGATTGATTTAACGTTAGCTGAGATAATATTAAATTGTATTTTTCAGCTCAACTTTAGCACTAAAGCCTTTTTATTTAAAATCACCCTATTCAACATATTTACTTCTGAATTAAATAATCAGATGCTTAGGCGTGAAACCATTACAAGAGATGTCAATAAGGTAATGCGTTCTGTCTCGAAAAGTCTTCCGGATCACCCAAACATTACTAGTCATAGTTTTCGAGTTGGCTATATTTCTCAATTATGGAAAGATACAAAAGATATTGAATTTGTGAAACAATCGATAGGTCATCGAAAAATAGACACCACTTCTAGTTATGTGGAAGAATTATCCGAATTAGATAAAAAATTCCGAATCCAAAACCTGTAATCTTATTTCTAAAGGTGTTTGTTAAACTTTTAAGCTAGCAAAAAAATATTAAGTGTTGAAAGAAAGGAATAAAATGAATCTTGATATTAATAATTCAAAAGATCTCCGTTGTGAGGTACTAAGTTTTAAGTCTGAAAAATTAGAAATAGACTATATAACTTTAAATATTTCAATAGAAGGACATATTGACCCAAAAGGAATTGGGGAGTTTTTATTCGCGTACGGATTTAATTCTAAAGTCCTAGAACACGAAAATGACAAGGGTGAAAAGCTTTTCTTTAACAACAAAACTAAATATGAAGTTATCCTTGTAAAATCTCATTGGAATCCTCAGGAAAATTGCTTTTGGAATGGAATTGCAGCTAGATTCGCAGGTTCGAATGGAAGAGAATTTTATGCTCTTTTAAAACAAAATAAAATAAAAATGAAGGTCTTTCAAGAGCAGGGTATTGCTGTTAGGCTTAGTAGGTTTGATCTTTGTTATAATTTGCATTCTCTTGAATCAAAAGATTATAAACGTTCCTCTATCAATGATTTTTTCCAGAGTTGTAAAAAAAAATATCTTGTAAAATATCCGTTAAAAAGAGTAACAGTAAAAATCCCAGAAAAAGGTTTAATTTTAAGAGCAGGGAACCGTAAAAACCAAGCGCAATATTTTCGGATTTATGAAAAATTGCAATATTTACGCTTTGAACTCGAGATGCGAAGAAAAGCTATTGGGTTATATCAAAATTCTTTTTTTTCAAGTAGTTTTGAAGAGTTTGAGGGTGAGTTAGTACAGTTTTTTTATAACAAATTTTCAGATTTATGTGTATTTGATTCTAAATATAGCTATTGGTTACTAAAAGGATTAAGAAAAAAATCATCAGTGAAAAGGCTGGCAGATTTAAAACTAGGTGAATCTAAGGGTATCGTGAGTCCATATAATCTAAAATTCACTGAGGATCTAGAAACTTCTTTTCAAATGCTTCAATTAATTTCCTTCTTTCAAACTGAAAAAGTAAATATAAATCTCTAGGAAAAGAAGATCGTATTAAATACGCGGAAACAAATGTTCCACCGGAAATTATTGTTGAATATCAAAATGAGATTGGTAAAG
>JAVCKV010482102.1:0-11831 GCA_032274145.1 Herpochondria borealis | reverse complement strand
CGCTACAGAACGCGTACAGAACCGTTCCTAAGGGAAGGGGGAGTCGAACTTACTGGCGACTGGGACGGGAGGACGAAGGGCCGGTTAGAAAACGCGCGCTCGCGTTTTTGAGAAGGTCCAGGGGTCCGGTTTTGCACCTGACTAGACACAACCGGGAGAAACGGGGTATGGCTGGAGCTTGGTAGATCCGGGACGCGGCGCTTCAGCTCGCGCAGGAAAGAGCTTCAGAGAAAATTGTCGCTTATTCAGGTGGTCGCGATGAGACGCGACAGAGCTCAATAATACTAAAGCAAACTGTAAAACACGTGTAGTATAAACTATATAATAGTCTATGTAGTACAGTACTAACCCCACAGGGTTGTGATAAGACAGAAAATAGGTAGCATTAGGAAAGCTGCATTATAATATGGTCAGAGAGCTACAAATTAGCTCGTGATTCTGGGTGAGACGGGAGACGCGGTTAGCCGAAGGGTGTGAATTGGAGAATAATCCGAATTAAATAAGGGACTAATTCAAGAAAAGACAATTCAGCCATATAGCTGTCTCAGAGGGATTCGTAAAGTAATTTGTATTATATTAGAGTAATTGTGCTCTTGTGACTCCCGCGTTACCCTTCGGAGACCGTCGTTCTTCACTTCACCCTTTAAGCAACCGTCGTTTGCCACCCCGTCCTTCTAGAGCCCATCTTTCCCCACCCGTTCCTCTTTAGCGACCGTAGCTACCGCCCCGTCTCAGCGCTCCATTTCTTGCGCCCTTCATGCGCGTCCCTTACACTTTGCCCCTTTGCTACCGCCATTTGCTACCGATCCGACCGAGCTGTCCCACAGGCTTTACAAACCGTGGTTCACCGACTCGTCAGTCGTTATCTACTAGCTTTCGAGCTATCAAAACCAATCCTCTATACTACAGTAGAGGGTTCTCACATAGACCCTTGTAGTACTCATATAAAACGGCCAGAACCCCAGGTTTTAGGACTTTTTTTATACGTAGCTATACTTGTACTACTACAGACAAGAGGCTCTTAGGACACTTCATCTGAACTGCATCAGGATGAGAGACTAAAACATTTAGTTACCGCACTTAAAATTCAATCGACTAGGCTTGGCGGAAATGTTATAGTCGAAGAAGATCGTTTTTGCACTGCAAGTCTAACGCACTAACTGTGAACACAGTAAAATAAAAGTTAATTACCCTAACTGAACTACTCTCCCGGTTTCATGCAGTTAAGAAGCGAAAATTGCCCCAAAATAGTTCGAGAGGAGACCATGTACTTGGTCTTGCTGGTAGAGGCCCATTTTCTCGGACTAGAACGGTGGGAGTAATGCTCTGTCCCATCCACTCTTTTTTCTGTCATACTGCCCACGCCCTCCGAGATTTCCCAATTCTTCATAGTGCCGAGGTAGCCGTTGATGACTACCACGTGGCTTGCACACGTGAAGGCTTTAGTAAAACAAGTCAAGGCTACGTATAAAAGGAAGTATAATAAACTGGTGTTTGGAAGCTTCACTTAGAAGACTATTAGAGTCTGTAGAACTGTCCCCTATAATATTGTAGTGGATAGGATGACAGCTTGAAAGATAATAAATGTCGTCTAAGGAGTCGGTAAAACATGGGTGTAAGTCCTGTTGGGTGGTTTGGACAGGACGGTAGCAAAGGGGCGGTAGAAGCCGGAAGAAGGGCGAAGGAGACCACGACGGGCGCTAAAAAGAGGCGTGACACGGGGTGGCGAACGACTGTTGAAAAGAGGGACGGAGGCGCACACCGGGCGCGAAGAGGGGACGGAGGCAAACGACGAAAGTAGGGACGGTGGAGCACGAAGGTCGCAGACGGAGCACGAGGTAGTACGACGGGCTCAAAAGGTAACGATTGGACTCACAATAACACACATACTAGATGCTCTGGGACGGAGAAAAGGGATTTTCAACGGAGGTATGGCGCTGCAGCACGCGGAACGAAGATTGGAAGGTAATTTACTGCTAATTGTGCGCTCGCGTAGAGAGACGGAAGCGCGGTTTATAAACAAAAAAATATACACGTGTCTTCGAGCGACTACATTTAAGCACACTTTATGGCTCCTATATATTGGTACCGTTTCATCATTTAATATACTCAAATAATATTAATTAATCGGAAATAGTTCATTGTGCTACACGAATGACATAACCACCATCTGACTTCTCTTCCGAGCTGCGGGTTTTGAATGAAGTCACCCTGCAGCAGAGAAGAATACCCGCAAGGCACTGGAAAACGACATGGCACATGGCAAACAGTGTTCGTATAAGATGTTTTACAGACACTCGGTTCAGTGTGTTTTCTGAGAACCAGCATCTCCTCTTCAAAGTGAACCTACATGAATGGAATACTCCCGAAGATGTTGAATGTATTCTTAATGCTGACTCAGAGAAGCAATAGGCGAGATATACAGTAGTTCTGTCGGGATCAGACACAGTTAATACACCCACACCATACCTGTGGGTCAGTACAACTCTGATGCCTTCTTCCCGCTAGGGAAGAGACGTTTACTGCTGAAAATTTTCATCATCCCACTGGCTCTGTTCACGTTGCTTCAAGTTTAATTGCATCAGGATCAACTCAAGACCGATGCGGTCATGCTTCCGGACAAAAACGGCAATCAGGAATAGGTGCTGAGGAATGCTACAGAGGTCGAAGAAGGGTAACGGTAGGGATAAGAGTATGGTGAAGGGGACTTGGAAGGGGTAGAGGAATAGGACGAGGCCGTGCTTCCAGCACAGCAGCCCGTTCAAATTTTTCACACGGAAGTGGACGAGGAACAGACAGAGGCAGACCAAGCGGTAAGCCAAGACGTAGGCCAAGAGTTAATAAGAGAGTAAAAGGAGGTCGTGGCAGAGGAGGGCTAGTTGCATCATCAAGCTGCGGGAGCTATAACGCTTTTTATTAAATCGCACAGAACCCACAGAAATGTGGATAGTTGCTACAGTAGTACTTAAAGTTATTATTATTCCACGGGAGTGACAACGTGTCGCTTCCGTACATGTGCCTGTACAATCCTGGCGATTCTCCGCAGTATATCGACCCGGCCCTGAGTTTATTTGCAGAAAAACTGGATAATATTACGTCTGTTACAGATACACTCTACCTAATCGAACCAGGTCTCCTTGCGGAGAGTGATACAGGACAAGCTTCTGGGCCTTCTGATCTACCCACATCAGTTTATTAAAGCACAGTCTATTCATACCATCGATTCGCAGCACCTCGCCCTATAAACATGCGCACGGATGTGTTGAGGTGCCCATGTGGGCAAGAGCATGAAGCTATGTGACAGATCTTTCTATCATACGTAATATGCAACCACTCAGTCGATGCAGATGCAATTTGTTGAGAAATGCCAGGAGAAGGTGGAGACAAATCACATGCATAGTCAATTTGACAACCCGGTTCTGTCCAAGTTATTTGAAGAGCTTTGGTATGAAAGAGGCCTAGAGACACCAGCGCTTCGAGCTATTTACATTATCAGCGATAAGATTATTAGAATAAACTGGCATGAGGCCAAGGGCTTATTTAAGAAAGTGGATTTCAACATACCGGTTGAAAGCTATGAGTACTGCTCCTCCTTCGTTAAAGGGGAAGCGATGGAGTTAGAATCAGACGACGATGCCGTACTGGAGTGGCTCAGCAGGTTCTTCTTCATAGTAAGGGGGAACTACCGAAAGGACATCTGCTTCGATAAACTGGAGAACGATGAATGCATAAAACAGTTTGTCAAGTCGAAACGATTCAGCCCAGGTATCCTCACTTTTCTATACTTCTGTAATAGGTTGCAGCCTTTCAGTTACATTTTCATGGCTCGGACGGAGTCCACAGGTCTGGCCCTGATATCCGTTTTCACGAACTTCCAGGTACCTCCACGCATTTTGTACTACGAAACCGCGTGTAATCTTGTGTGATTCGCATTTCTGCGAGCGCCGTCATTACGAAATTGTTCCAAGTTTGTTCTGGATCGGTTCTTTTTTCAAGTCACACACGTGCTATGAGATATATCATCCATATTTGTACTTCTTCATAGACGTCGAAAGTGCGACAATTGCGGAGAGTCTTAATGCACGGATTGAGAATTATGTGCCGTACGTGAGGTTAATGAAGGAAAAGAACCAGATACCTCACGTAAAAATTTGCTTCAAGCTTCTGAACGTTGCCAATCGCTACCGATGGAGGATCCACATAGACGATCTGGAGGATGTAGTAGACCTGTGGGAGTTCTTCAAAGATTATGTTCCCTTCGTCTGCGAAAGTTGCTGCCCGGATTCTGTTACTTTAATTTAATTAACCAGAACCACTGTTTCGTTCCGAAAGAAGAACATCTTGATGCAGTAATGAAAAATTCAGCAGCCATGAAAAATGGAAATCATATTCCGCAACAAGCAGCCGCCGAAAAAAGCAGAGGCTGCAAGAAGCTGAGATGATGCCGTCAATTCCATTGCAACAGGGAGATCACCCGTCCTCAGATTAAATTGTCACTGCGTTCATTGCATCCGATGTGGAACACATTAACGGCTTCGGGAACGACAGATAACTGCTTCAATATGTTAAGAGACAGTCCGTAAGCATTATTCTTCGTTAAATTAAATCGGTTCTTACTGCATTGCTAGTCGAAAGGGCAAGGCAGGGCCTCCACCACTCGCCACGAGCGGTATGAAAAAGAATTTTTTCAAGCCGGAGACCACCGGATCTTCACATTTTCATCCGGAACTGTACTGAAATCCAACGGTTCCCAGCAGAGGGTCCATGCAATTTTTGTTAGTAAAATTTCTTAATTGAAATTAATTTTAAACTCCAATTGTTTTAAATTTCAAATTTAGGCAAACCTTTTAATTCAAATTTTAGCCTCCAAGCAGGATTTATCGAAAAACTTGAATACTAAATATTTCGTGAACTTGAAACACTTGAGTCCGTGTCCCGTCGTTATGTTTTTCTTACCGCCAATTCTTTCACGCTCACGCGCTCGGCAAGTGTTTTCGCACTCCACCGGATACGTTTGCTTCGCTCTGGCGAACTCGGATGAAATACTTTAGGCGCGTTACAAGACAAAACCGAACTCCAACGGAAGAAAATATCTCGTGAAGAAAAGAGCGTCCGTGTGAACGGCAAGTTAAACCTCCCATGAGCGAATTGTCCCAGGAGAGACTTCGCTCATAGGTCGGACGCAATAAAACCCAGCTAGATACCTAGCCTCCTAACATTCCTTGTCTCAAGAATCCGGGAGAGAATACTGAGGTTATTACCTACGAAGGTGACAACACACTAGCTGCGTGACCTTAGTGCATTCAACTGCTTGCAAAACTCTAAGGCCAGCAAGAAAATCCTCGTCATGGTACGTAAAGACTGTAGTCCACAACCATTAGTTGCGCATGAAATAAAAGACACATCATAAGCCTTTTCGATACATTTTCATTTTAACTGAGCCCTCTTATTCCCTGTTTTAAGGGCGCTGCGTGTTTCTTGGGCGATAAACTCGTAAAAAATAGACGTGTTTTGTGGCCTGCGCGCGCCTGTCTCCGTCAACGCGCGTCACATCCATGACCGGGATTTACGTTCAGCTTTTGTACTACCTCTACATCGATACAGTTCTGCAACTCCTGGCGCAGTTGAAACATTTCCTCGAAACTCTTCTGGGTGCATTGTAGCTTTCGCATGAATCAACAACAGTGCTTGTCTCCTGCAAGACGCGATCGCTTGGAGTCTCAAGGCTCTGTATGATAGAATTTGGCCAAGTGGGGAATATATAAAAGGTTCGTCATCATTTAAAGTATTCGTTTCAATTTCATAAGTTTCTTGATCTATTTGTATGTAAGCTTGCTCAAAGAGAATTATGTGTCACTTGACTCGCCTCGTCGGAAACTTCAAACTCGACATAATCGCTTTTCTCATCAGTAGCCATCGGTCCTGGTTTTTTTATCCTGTTCCATTTATGATTCAAACACATGGTACGGACTGTGGATTGGAGCCTGATTCGGATCTTTTATGGGCTGGTAGGACCCTGGAGCCACTAAAATAGTAACCACCACCGCGGCGTCCGTATCTTCCGCGCCCTTATTTACCGCTCACTACTCAAATATCTCAGTTAGCGTATTGCTGCATAAAAGGGCGAGTTGCAGGTATGGGCCATACTCGTAGGAGGCGTTCATCTTCTGCTCGTACAAACCCTTGATGAATGAATCGATCTAGATTTGGTAAAAGACGAACTTGTACGCGAAGAATATCTTTCTTGTAACCTTTGCAGCACAGATGCGCGTGATCGCAAGAACAAATGCACAAAAAATACACATAAAAAGCAAGCAATTGCAACGAAGGGTGTTCGAGGTCCCTCTCCCGATGTGGCTCACGGAGTGTGATAGAGAGTGATGCAAAAGTGTCAGGTCCCAGAATTATCCGTGGTAACGGATGAAAAGAGATCCAAAAATCCAGGCGATTGGTAGTAGATGGTGTAAACAGGACCGGACAGGCTGAGTCGTAGAACCTGAGACCGAGGAAAAGAAAACAGTGTGAACCGAGGTTGCTTTCTGTAAAAACAATACAAACCCGTAAGTTTTATGGGATTGAGGACAAATATGGAAAGGCGGGAGCCGTGAGGCGAAGCGGCATGCCGCGGTGATGAATGTCGGTTGGCCGAGTTGCGAGTTCCAACCGAAGTCTTGCAGGTAGATTAACTTGGCTGTTACGTGATTGCGCAGGTGGGTCGTTGAATGGGCCCTGCAGCCGGGTGATATGTTTAATGCTACAGTACCGCAAGAGGCACACAATTGCAGTAGACGTGAGGAAGACTGCCACGTACGGGTATCTTGCGGAAGTAAACTTTCGTGTGTTGCACTCTGCCCCGTTTAAATTTCCAAAGGATTTTACTTCTCACCTAAAGATCGATAAATCTCGCCCTAGAAATTTCCGCTAACGCAACTGCATATATAATGCCTCCTATTACCGGGCTAAGACACACTAATTATGGAAAGCCGTGCAAATGGCGGGGTTTCTTGGGCTACCCGTTCTCCTGACCAGAAAAGGCGAAAAGGATGGCCTTGCCCCTCCACACCAAGAGTCGGGCGAGCTCGTCTTAAGAAAAAAAGAGAGATGTGCCGTTGTAGCTGAACAGGTAAGCGAGCAAAAAAATCTCCGGGGTATTCCGATTGCTCGGGGTTCGTGTAGAAATGGCAGGCCAACTTGCATTCAATGCAAGTTTTCTCTTGCAAACATCCTGACTCGTGAAGGCGGTACTGTACTGGCGGTACCGTATTCGGATTGATCGGTTTGGGGGTAAAAATGGGGCCGATTTGCATGGATGAAAATCGACATAATTTAGTATTGAGAAATGCAAGCCAAATTAAGGCCCGTGTTTTAATTGCATTGCTGCATTGAAGGTTCCCCGGTTCCATATAATTCGAGCAATTTTGCAGCGATGAAAATTAGTAAATGGGACAATCGGGCCTTATTATGGGATTATAGCGTTAAATGCCGGCGAAAAGCGCGAGCGGAGAAACTTGGCATATATGACTTGAAAGTCACATATGACTCGAATTTATGGTATGAAGTCCATACGCTTTTCGCGTGAGTGCTGCACCACACTATCCGTTAATCGGAGAGAGGAAGAGACACGTGACATTTCTGTGGCTCTTCTCTCCGCCAGTTCATAATTTCAGCTTCCATTAGTCGTTCGTATTGACAGAGTAGGCGTCCGAATCTGCTCGTCCGTTATGTCCAGGATTTTTCTGGTCAAAATTGATGTTTCAATCCTTTCTCTTCAGATTTTTGGTTCCCTGGTAAACCTGTTCGTACATCAGCAGGAACTCCGGATTTTTGATGAGTGGTGGACTTTTTACGCCTTCTGAGATCGGCCATGTGTCCATGCTAAGACTGAACTTCCATACGTGCCTGCCCACGGACAGCCAATAAGTCTCTCTTCTTGGCATCGATTATGTACGCCGTAATCGCTTCAGAAAGGTCTCAGATAGAAGGTTTGAGGCCATCCACAAAGGGCGCCAAAACACTGGGTTCGGTGAACACACCGTTTTACAAGCTAAAGGCCGTGTGCATGCGACTCGAAAAATACAACTTGTCCTTCTAGGCTGTATGGGCGACTTCGTCGTGGGCCGTCTGAATTACGTATTTTTTCTGGAACTTTTTGATGAGAGCGTCAAAGATTAACAGCCAGTTTTAGTTCATTTTGAACCCATTGACATGGGTAGACGGGGAAATATTAAAGCGGTACATTCATTTAGACCTGCTAAACACGAATTACATCAGATTTCTTGCCCCAAGTGCTTCCAACTTCTTCAGCGTGTCTATATTCTCCTTCGCAGTCGTCAGGAACTACAGAAGCTTGATCGGTTCCGACCAACGCAATTTTTCGATCCCGACTTCAACGCAATATGTCGCTTCTTTATGCGATATATAATATCTAGGTCGCGGGGCTCCGCAATGGCGTTAACTTCCCGGATCAGCACTTATGGTAATCTACCACGTCCTTGAAGGACGTGAAGATGTTCTTGGTCGGTTCGAGGAACGGTGCTTCGGGTCTTAACTGATTATAATATAATGCAGCTACGATAGGAGAGGGTGCAGACTGCGGATATCCCGGCTATTCCATAATTCCAGCGTCCAGTCTGGAACCCTCGGTCTAGGCTGAGCTGAATTATCAATTTAGCGGGAAGATGAGATCGGCCCGGCCTGGGGCTTTCGAATCTTCACGCTGTTGACATAACGAAGTGTGGAACTACAAGGGTGATACTCATATGTAGTAGGGACATAACAGCTCGAGTGTTTTTGGACATCTGGTCCCATACGGGTCGATCATGAAAGATTGAGGCCGCTTGGCGGCCATTATTCTCGAGAGTATCAGGTTTGTTTGGAATTGAATACAGCTCGGACGGGATCAAGAGATCTCTTGAACTTGCGCCCCCACCGAATATTAGGCTCCCATCTTTCAATTCTGAGAGTCCCTGACGTCAGAAAGAAATTTGACTGTCTCTTTAAGGAACCTCTCGTTGAATTGAACGACCGTGTTCTGGACCCTTTCGTCTTTTCTGGATCCGATTCCTACCATTCTACCCAAAATCACGATTTTTCCATCATTTTCTTCATATCGGTTTGCATCTCATGCAGGAAAGAAACATCGCTGTAAGTTTTTTTATTGTTAACCAGGACTTTTATGATTGGGTTGCAAGCACTTTCAACTTTAATGCTAGCTTCATATAAAACCTCGTTGGGTGTGCTTTTTCCTGCATCACTGCCGGAATTGAGGGAAGAGGGACCTCCGGGTCCAAAAGACGAACCAGATTCGATTGCGTTCAAAAAGTGGCAAATTAATTTGAGCATCTTTGTTCTTCTTTTAAATACCTGCATGCGCAGTTTTCTTCCCGTAGTCATTGAATTCATCCGGACCAGCAGTGTTCTGCTCGTCTCCATTCTTGACTTTTCGGGCCGGTTCTGGCACAAAATAGGACCTTTTCACCACGATATACAAATCTTACTTGCTCCTATTCGCCTTGGCCGTATTGATTTTTCCCTCTTTTTGTTGCAAAAGACGTGAGACTCTGGGAGAAGAACCTGGAGAGCAATACTTTCCGGAGCGCAATGGCATGATTTTTTCCAAGAATTGCTTTTGATCAGGAGACCAGTGTAGTACGAGCCGGTAGATCGGGCGCGCGCGTAAAAATATAAGGGCTTTGTAGAGTTATTTACTTAGGCAGTTGCACGCTGGCTGTGAAGGAGCTTCACGCGTGTCGCCGAACGTTTTGGGAGCTTTTTGTTGCGTTCGATTCATCTTCGAGGTGCGCTTGCCAACCACTTGGGAAAGGAAACAGAAAAAGGAAGCCGGAAAAGAAAGGGGTAAAATGGAAACCTGTAGTGGAAAAGGTCTTTTAAAGGCTAACCTGATATAAATAATTTGCTTTCTCCCTCTCTCTAATCGCCTGTCGATTAGCGCGACAACTCCAACTGGGGGAGATTCTGTACCAGGTGGAGATAAAACCAGGGCTAAATATGTTCCAATCAGTACGGTGGCACGCACGCTTGTCCCTAAGGACACACAAATTGTGGCAGGTCGGTACCATATCACAATTACCGAGCCTTTTCTGGGATAGTTGTGTCCAAAAGCACGCACACTATCTCTTGTGGTTCCGCACATAAGCGGTCACAACACACCAAAACACCAACATGGAACAGCACTCCAGTCATAAACTTGCGCCACACACTAAGGGGCTCACCACACACTTACACAAAAAATCATACACTCCAACCATGGCTAACAAGCAGATCCATACAGTTCATCGACGCTGTAAAACACGTCGGTAGTACGTGTAGGAAGATTGGTAGAGATGGCTCGTCATTCGCGTGGATTTCAGCTGCTGCAGGAGGCGGTTCTGCAATTTGTGTCATGTAGGCCCCCTTTTTCCGGTTTCTACACTGCTCCCCGTGGATTCTCTCATGATGCGATTTCCGTACTCTGCAATAAACACATTCAAAAGACGAGCTAAAAGAGAGATGCAGCGAGCGAGACAACAATCAAAACAGACGAATGACACAGCGTATTCATCAATAGCACTATTGCTCCTTTTTTTCAGCCGCGGCCCTCTGGGCGAGTTAGCCCACTTCAAAGGATGACTGCATCAAGAGGCGAAACATGTGGCGAATTTGTTTCCGTAAACAATCCTCACACCGTTACCGAAGCAGCTGGTGCATTTTTGACTCAAGAAGTTAGAGTTGTATCTTAAGATCGTCATCCTCTACGCCAAGGCACAGAAAACGACTATGAAGATGAAGTCGTCTCTATGGATACCTCACGGTTTGATATGGGTGAGGCAGATTCTATTGCGAGAGGAGCTGATTTACTTTGCATTTTTAATCAATGATAGCTAGGTTCAATTGGGTAATGCTTTACTGCAAAGGGTTGTTCAATACATTTCGTAGCGCAGAAGGGAAAGTTGTTCTCCAGACCACCGGTTTTTTAAGTCAATAGATCGGCCAACTTAGCATTTTTGCGCTCGTGTTGCTTCTATTTACAGTCATACTGGTACCATCCTGTGCACGTGTATGCCCTTACGAGCTTTTGCAATAATTTCTTCGTCGATTACTCCTCGCCAAATGCATCGCGTCGGTGAGAATATAGGTATCTTTATGAATGGTGAATTTAGTTACCAATCATCTTAAGGAAAGGCTCCATGCCAGTAAGAGCTGCAGTAAAAAATATCTGCGCCCATGATTTATCTCCACATGCACCTCAGCTGTTATAATACAGTTCACTTACTGCAGGGCAAAGTTATATATGAATCATTTTCAGGAAAGGCCGTCTGTACCCACGCGCATTCTAGGGCTGTCTATATGAGACCCCTATACAGACCGGAATTACAAGTGGCAGATTTGTCCGGTCCGCGGGTCGGGGCGGGGTCATAGGACCAGAATGGGGGTGACGATGGTGTGGACCGTCCTTAAAGGCGGTAAAGGAACATGTATGCCCGAGTTGCACTATATTTGCGACCCGGTAGAGCGGAAGGATACGATCGATGTCCTCATTGGTTTGAGGCGGTTGGCACAATTGGCTGCGGCTCTTAACTGATGCCGTCGGCGACTTCAAAGTTTACTTATTTCATACCATACCATACTGGCAGGGCCGCATTTTAGAATGAATGAATAGGGCCAAAATTAAGGTGACTATGAATGAATGACTTGTCAAGTAGTGACTAGTCCCCAAAATTTAGTCACTGACTTGTCCGTCAAAACAATTACTGAAATTACCGCCCAAGAAATACCAAAAATAATAAAAAACAGGAAAGTTTTAAAGTTTTAAACTTAATTGTGACGTACAG
>JAVCKV010481991.1:0-11832 GCA_032274145.1 Herpochondria borealis | reverse complement strand
ACTTTAGTTAGAGATTCGATTATGCATGTATTTTACATTGGTACTTCTGGACTGCCGTGTGCCTTCGGCGGACGCTCATGTTTAGAATAACCATCTATTGGATTACAGTCATGCGCCCCTCTGGTATTCGTTCTGAATTGCGATGTCCCCTCATTCATCACTATTGTTCATATTGCTACTGCCAGTACTATACTACCAGTACGTACGACATCAATACAGACGGCGACAAGACTCAACCACCCAGTTAGTTAGTATAGTTCTATTGTGCATCTCTGCATCTCTGCAGTCTCTTCGTGACGACGACAAGACTCAACCACCCGGTGGTTACATGATGCAACCGTGAAATTACGCATCGGGAGAAGGAACAACGCCAGATCATCACAGCCTCTGGACAAGGCAAACGCACAATTGGGAAAAGAACTACATGGTCTACGCGACCGCACTCGATCCGTGACTAGAACAAACAGATCGTGGTGCCAGGGGTGCGACAAAGATACCTCTAGAAGATCCCAGCCATCATAAGATGCTTGCGACGGACGCAACTGCGAGAACAAATGGTACATATCACGCAGAGGTATCGAATGCAGCCATTGCATGATCGAAATATCAGTGCTGGGAAAGATCCAACAGATCGCAGTGGAGGTGCGGGAAAACGAAATGCAGACGCATTTTGAAGATGCGAACCTCCCGCGATCGTCATCGAACAGCACGAGAGGAGCAAGACAAAACAAGAGCCTTTCGTCAACCAATCTCCAGTTGTGGTTGTCTCCCAACCCTCCTTCACAACGATTAAATTGCTCCAATCACGACAATGATATCATACAAGCTCCTTTCTATTTTCACAGTGGCGCTGTATCAGCGGTGCGGGAAGCTGGGGTTCAGCACAACCATGGGCCCTCCTCTAGACCCCTCTCAACAAGTCTTGCGGCTGCAACCACGACGTCTTGCGGCTGCAACCACGATGACACCATCGAGAACATCGTTCGAAAATTATGTGTCTGTAACTTCTTGTAATACATGGGGCGATTATCTCCTTCGCATTGATGGTTCCAAAATGTTCGCTTTGTACCACGCCAGTTGCAAGTCGGGAAAGATCTGTTTGTGGCCATGGGCAAGGAGGCGGAAGGAGGCGGACGATATTTCCAGTGTCGGTCTGGTCGAGGCTCATACAGGCGAATCACTTGCCAAGACTCGATGCGTGCTACAAGTGGTAAAACTGACAATTGTACCTAAAGCCTGCGTCGCAGCGAAGCGATACAATCTATTGGGAAGAGAAACGAATGTCGATGTTCGGATCCGAAATTTGACGATCGATTTCTGTTGGATTTATAGTGCTAGAGTAGTTCGCTCGAGAATTGGCTCGAAGCTAGAGACAAGGATTGCGGCAGACAGCTAATGGCTAACTATATGCTCCCCACTTAATATAAACTATTGCACCTCCCTATTCTGCTGTGTGCGAATCATGATGGTTAGAAAGGACGCCGAATGGCCACCCTGACGATCGCACACTCTCTGTCTTGCGTAAGTGTCGCTGAGTTCTCTTCACCCATGTGCAAGTAGTGGTCTCTGATTGCGCACTAAGGCGCTGATGTGCATCCTCTACCAGATTTCAATGGCATGCTTCCACTTTTGATAGCAGCGCAAGGAGAGGCGACGCCACAATAGTACAAGCGTTGCTGGAACATTGTGCAAAAGCTTGACGCAGTATTCTACATGTGGCAAGGACCACTGTTGAAATCTATGGCATTCTACTAACGAACCACTGCCGTAGCACCATCATGAGCGAGCAGAACGCCTTTGGAACGTTTCTCCTCCGAGCAGACTATTATGGCGCGATAGTTGGATGTAATGAAGCGAAGTACGGCCAAGTCCTGAGGCTTTCCAGCGATGTGCGGCCTGTACGAGAGGAGTAGCGATTCCGCGACCGGTATGCTGCGAATGCGTCTCGCCTTTGTAGCAGAGAGAACGTGCCGCAGAGAGAACGTGGCTGATACAGCAGGCGTATGAGTCTCGCATTTGTATTTGCCACCTAATCTCTCAATACTCGCGACCTGACTCATGGTGGAAGCTCTCTAGTCCCTACTATGTGAGTGCTGCTGTTGTGGGGTGCGCTTTCTGAAAGGCAGCTCTCCCCGGAGTATGTTAGAAGTTGGCCGTAGCGCGCACACCATAAGAACGGCCGCCGATTCTCCGATATTATGCCGGACAGAATCCTTTTGTTGGGCGTTATGTATTGCAGGCAAGAAGATGGTAGACTATTACATTCTAATAGTGCTTCACTTGGTTGAACAGCAGTAGCATTGAGCAACTTATATTGAGGTACTTTTTAGATACACGTACTAGCATCTTGTTTTCAATCCTCCTCAAGCTGTCCAGGGCACCAGGTAGCGAATACTCCGCGAGGCAACATACTTGAGAGGTTTGTCACTGTGCCTGACTCATCATCAGGATGACGGCGACCGATATAGGTAAACTGATACTTCTGGTCGACTGGCAAAGTGCTCAAAAATGTAATCACATTATTGACCGTGGTATTTGTTTCCTTTTTTCCTGCGTGTCGCGCTGCCCTCTTCTTGGCTTCCTTTGCCTTGATGGCACCGGACATGGCCACGCGAAACGCATGGATTAGGCCCACAATGTTGGTTTCAGTCTGAGCAAAACGGCTGGAAACAAAGATTGCCTTCACAGGCAGATCGAGGCCCTTGTTAATCACAGAATCTCCAATAAACCAAGCAAGCGACATTACTTCTACAAGGGGTTGGGTTGTGTTGTAACCAAACTCCTGCATCTTGACATGCCCGATAACCGCCGTCATGGATCCGTTTACTGGCAGTTTCCCTCCAAAACCGGTTCCTTTCTCGTTCTCAACTGGCCAAACCGACATAAATGACTCTGGATGTGACTGTATCTTGTTGATTGCCTGACCAGAAGGGACAACAAAGTCGTTACCAACCCAATCGTTTGTGTGTCCGGCCATGTTGAGCAGCACAGCCAAAGTGGCAACAAATTCCATGGCTTTCGATGGCTGATACCTGTTGTCTTGTCTTGGATCAAGTTGATGTGCCACATCCATGAGCATTCCACCAGCTTTTTTCATGATCTTTACCAAATAAGGAAATGGAGTCGATACCTTCCCGCTAGTTTTCGATATTGGCATGTACCATGCGTATCCCAAATTGAAGATCACGCCATGCTTGTTCTCAGCCACGGTTGCTTGTTGGAGAAGATCAAGAACAAAGGCTCGTGCCAGATCAGCGGTCACCAACTCAGACACGTCTTTTACCCTATGGTTGTTCAACATAGAGAATATGATGTTGTGAACAGTATAGTCGTTGTGTGCAGACACGTCCTGTATGTCCACCAGCTGCTTACACGAGTCGATCAAAAGCGAAGGATGTCCGCCAGCAAGAGCAACGCACGAGCCCCAGCTCACTTTGCAATCGTCTTCAATAGGGTCGAAGCCCCGAATGTCACGGTTTGCATCGATAATTTCCCACGACTCTTTCAAACTGAATGGAGTAAGTTCGAGCGGTTCGTATCTCCTGTAGGACAAACCTTGAGGGAATATTCGTCCATTAGGGCTCGTATGCGTGATGACTGGAAACACAAGCTGTCCCATCCGTGAGTCACTGAGGTCGCACAGAGCGTAGCAATACTCTTTGATCCAACGCAGAACCTCAGCATCAGCCCCTTTGTCGTCCTTCGGGAATCCTTCTCTTCGTGCATCTCGCAGGTGTGACAGCTCGTCAAGATGAATTATAATTGCACAATTTCTCGGTTCCAGATTCTTCCCCTTTTCCGGCAGAAAGGACGCAAATAGAGCTTTCTTGACTTCGCGAATATTCGGCAAAGCCCTATCCTGGACGGCCAATCCGCCAAGGCAACTGATATCTGGACTGCAACGGAACAATCCACGCGAGAGCAATAGCCTACAGGCGGCGTGCTTTGGGGAGACATCTACACCATGTGCGTATTCTACATCTCTCCCGCCGTCTGCTCCATTGAAATTCGCATGGACAACGCGCACGTCAAACTTGATACCGTCGGATCTGGTAAGCGTCTCGTGGTCTTGGACCATGTTAAAGAACAAGCGTGACTTGCCGGCACCACTAATAGTTGCACATTCCACAATGACTTTTGTCTGCTTGTCATTCCTCTTGGCATCGATTACTTCTTGCATAATACCGTACAACTGAGCTTTCTCATTTTTACGCCCGATGAAGGCTTCATTTGGGTAGGGATCGTGCATCATGTATCTATCACGCTCATGAATGCTTTGCATGATTGTTAGTAGCTCCTCCATGTCTGCGTCGCGAAGGTCAAAGGCGTATTCTGGATTTGGCTTGAACCGCTTCAGTTTCATCCGTGACTCTGAATCGTCCCGCGCGGCCGTCACGCCCGATTGCCCCTCTTCACTAGCTCTGATGATGTCTTTCATCGTGAGATTAGGAAAGAGTTCATTTTTGCGTGCATACGTGACAATCCAGCCAAGTCGCTTCAAAATGATTGGTGTGTGGAGGTGACGATAGATTGTCGACGTGGGATCCTGCTGCTGCTGCTGCTGCACGAACGAGATCACGTCGGTCGCCTCAAAGACACCAAACGATTCCCAATTAGTAATGCCGAGAGAAGAACACAACTCCGTGAGTGCCGCGTGGACGTCCTCATGAGAAGGAGGTTCGAGCAATGCAACGACCTGATTGAGTATCTTCGTGAACGAAACCTTCCCCTGGTAGGAATTCTCTTTTGTCACTTCAGGAGCAGCGTTATCCACTGTTCCTTTGCCTTCGGAGTTAGCGGCGTTTGCACCATCGGGCGAGGTCGCCTTGAGAGGAGAAGAGAAGGATGACATGGCAATAGCTGGTTGGAGCAAGTTAGTTGGGGATCGTCAAGAAGAAGAACAAGTAAGGGTCGGTCTACGACAAAATCTGTTTTCCTCTTCCTGTTTTCCTGCACCACCAGGAAAACTTCAACTCTACTCGATTTTGTGTCGTGTTGTCTCAATTACCTCGACCGAGATGCTCAATTACCTCGACCGGTCGAGGTAATTGAGATTTTTGTGAGAAGCAAATCATCTCAACGACGATGAGAATCTCAAAAATTGTACAGAGACCATCAGCCCCATGGCTAAATACCGGTAGCTAATCAACTAGCAATGAGTGATGAATAGCTAGCTGACTGAGATTCCATCCAGGTCCAATTTCGTGGAACCAAGAGTGAAACACGGGCGAAAGTAGTTGCGATCGATGAGGTGGATCAGTTGTTGGTGGCGACAGATGATACTCGCTTTGTGGTGCAACCATGGTCCGCGATTAACGGCGGTGTAATGTCGTCAACAAAACCATGGCTCGACAAGAACAAGGTGGTGGGTGTTGGCGTGGGTTCCTTTGCCATTGTGGGACTCATGGGTAGTAGCAACGACAAGAACAAGGCTACACATGGGAACACGCGGTACAATGGTGGCGATGACGCTGACCATGCAAATCATCAGCCAATAGTGCTGCCAACAAAGCTTATTGAAGAAACGTTGCAAGGTACTACGCAAGAGAGCGATGGGACGATTCAAACCGTGACTACAAATCTTGTCTTTGACTGTCGAGCTGGTACCTGTACCGTACGAGGTTCGGGCAATGATTCCCTGGACGGGCCTTACCGTATTGACAATGGTAAGCTTGACGTTTGTTCAAGTAATAACAAGTGGACAGTCAGATGGACCCAAGTCTATCAAGTATATCGGCTTCCATGTCACGTATGCTGTTTGTTTCGAAAGTTTTTACAAACTGCGATTCGTCGCCGTCAACTGTGTATACTTTACCATGGAGACCGGACCCAAGGACTCTCCCAGCACGAACATGAGTAACAATGGAACGACCACAATGCATGTCCCAAGAAACGTCCCTCACAGACAATGCCGTTGCCGGTGCAAATGCGAAGCGAGTAAGCACGTCTTGCACACCGTCACCGGAAAACACAGGAGTCTTGACGACGATGGGTGTCCCGTCATCCCCAAGCCCTACGAGCTTGACAGCTACAATCCGTGACAAGTCAGAAATAATACCATGTACTTCCCGATCGCCACCACATCGGTGATGGACTCGAACGCAATCGCGAATGAATTTGGCCTTGTGCTTCTTGGATGGAAATGGTTTTTCATCTTGCCCCACCCCATTCGAATATTTCTCTCTTTCACTGTTGCTTAACTCTGAGACTCACTCCCACCCTGTGTAATACTACAGTACGATACCCTCGCCTCCTGCTATGTACCGGTAAAAGTAGCAATCTCCAGGTTTGTAGTTGTGGGACTACAATATCTTCATCAGTCCGTATGATGCATGAGGGCATGGGCCTACACAACATGAGGGCAACTTAAGGCATAAACAACTATGTCTGATTATGCATTAATGACGTTCGGATCAACAGGGAACAACAGCAGAACGTATACAGAGTTATAATGACATAAAGGCAGGAAAAAGACTTCCCTGTTTCTTCTTTTCCTTTGCCATCGATTCGCCGAAGAAATGCCAAACGTCGCACTCGTTAACTGTCGTAGTCATTTCTTTCCCGTCCTTGACAAACCAGCGAACAAATCCATTTACCCCAAACCTGACACGATTCCAATGTCTGGATCCGCACTCCGATCAGGGCACCTTTAGTCTCTGAAAGGACTGCCCGAGGCACCTAGTGGGTCTGCCAAGTCTGCGGGTTTCACCTGGTGACTTCCTTCAACAGAGTCAAAGCACCCCAGTAGGTATTCAATCGACGATACATGCTCCATGTTGGGGTGAACGGCAATGGCATCACCAAAGTACTCTATCCCGATCATAGCCAGGGCGTGGACGTCGTGCTTTTTCTCCATCTTCTTCTGAGCCAGTGCCTCAGGGTGGCGGTACTTGGCAAAATCCATGTGATTGTAACCCAACACGTAGAGTTGGTACTCTTGCCTCATCAAGTCGAAATCAATGATGTAGCCCTCGTTGCCAGAAAATAGCATGTTCCGTGGAAGAATGTCACCATGCACGTATCCATTGTCGTGAAGAATTGCGATGCGTTTCAATAGTGACATCCAAGAAGCCTTTGTAACCTGGCGTTGGTCGCCCTGAATAAAGTCGTACTCGAGCACCTCAAACCACCCACCAGCGTACTTTTCACAAACCCAATCACTGTAAGGTTTGCCAAGTTTCCGCAACAGTTCCTCGGGAGGCGGCTTTCGCTGATCTTGTTTCTCAATTGCAATCGGGATAGTGTTGAACCCATCTTGCTGGCGAAGGTAGTAGCAGAACTCTTTGTAGACCCGACTCTCATCCACAACTGTCACGTTGTCACCGTGCTTCGAAGCCTTCGTCACACTAGTAGTTTTCACCCACGGCGTTTTCCATTGATCGCGCTTGTAATCTTTCATGTCCCGAAGCTTCTTCACGGCGCCTTCGATGAAACAGAAGAGCTTTGCTAGATTTTTCCGATCTCCAGTGCTGTCGATGTTGATAAATGCGATTTGAACCGTGAAAAAGACCACATCGCCGACAGCATTGGCTTCTGGTGTGATCCACTCGTTTATTTTGAGGTGGCCGCCCTTTGTCGTCGGAAAAGCAAGTTTGAGAGACACGTAGGCCGTATTCAGGGCCATCAACAGGACAGGTCGAAAGTCTGTTTGATCAGAGCCTCCGGCAAAAATTCTGCGATGTCGAACGAGTTCGTTGAACAACTGGCCTCTGACAGCTTGCCTGATCGTAATATCAGAATCTTGCTTCCCTTCGCAAACAAGAAGCGGAGGGGATTGCTCTAGTCCGACAGCTGATACGGAAAGATCTGAATGGGTTGATCCACTGCCAATGCACCCCTGATGGAGAGCGACAAGGCCACCGTCGGCTTGCAGAACAAGATTGAGAGCATTGCACACAATTCCCGTAAGCCATCGTTCATTCTTGTAAACTCCATTTTTCCCTGCGGTGAACCGTGGGTGATGCCAATTATTGTAGACGTAGTTTGCTGCAATGTTGAACCTATCTTCGACCTCACCGCGTGTCGTGATTTTGTGCAGGTCTCCGACAAACTCAATGGAAACTGAGTTGCTTGACGCCCGCATACTCGGGGCAGCTGCAATTCGACTCAATCCCTCTGATATGCCTTCATCAGAAGAAGGAGATCCTTTCGGATCAGCTTCTTCTTTGGGTGCCTTCCCAATGGATGGGGGAACAAGCCCCTCGTCTCTCCGAAGTCTTGGTGTTGAGGGTGGTCTCAGCTCGGAAACTGCAAAATAATATTTCCAAACGCCGTGAGTATTCAGTATCGCTTGGCACTTTTGAAAATACGATAATAGGCAATCATTTCCGTATTCGAAGCAACATTTGAATACAAGAAACAAAAACAACAACGTAACTTACCATTTTGATTTGACTGCTGCTGCTGATACTCCTGCGGTGGGTCCAGCGGTGGACCCAACGTGTACGTGCCGCCATCCTTGAGGGATTTGATGTTGAGAATTTCACAGCCTCCGCTGTCAATCAAGCTCTTCTTCTTTTCGTCGTTGAGAAATTTAAGGAGGTCTTCCTGTTCTTCGAAGCGCACCTTCCGATCTCCTACAGAAACTTTCTTCGGCGACATGGTGGCAGTAAAGGAGAAAGATGCTGATTCGATGTTGTGTGTGTGTTGCTGTTGGTGTTGTTGGTGTTGTTGGTGTTGTTATTATTGTTCGCTGTTGCTGGCTTTTGCACTCTGGTTACCAAGGGATAAACAATTCGAGTTATCTATTTTTGTGTGTGGACTCGTGTTGTTTACCGGTGTTCATTGTTCACATTTTGAGAATCATAATCATAATCCAAAAATAGCATCCCTAATCACAAAAAGTGGTATTTTATCTTAATTAGATCAAAAGGCATTTTAGTTGAAGAAAAGCAGATTCTTCGTCATCTTTTGGTTCATAGATAATGGACTGAAACGTGATCATATTTCCCATCGGTTCTCCTTTTTGTTCTTAGACCTACAATATTATAGAAAAATGTGTTTTGAGTAGTGTATGCTCTAGCAATTTCAATATCCAGCAAAAGTCCACCTGTAGATTCAAATCTTGGCTAGTTTGCGACTCCTGTGTTCTTGAAGTTTAGATCATTGAACTTCCGACTGGAGTCACATAGTTGGGGCTATTATATACGAACTCCCAGAGGAGTTCTATACATCATACGCATCAACTCAGACATAAGTAGCACTCAACTAATACTTATAGTACGTAGACAACACGTAAAAGAATTCTATTGTAGAATATTTAGACCATTGGTATCTAATTTATTGTGGAACTTTTGCACATCGCGAACATTCAAGAGATCTTGAGCTTTGCGATCTCAGAGATCATGAAATCATTCAAAAATTGTTTTTATGAGTATCCGTATCTTTGATTTTATCATCTCTCTTTCAAATCGTTTTCAATGAAAGCAGATGAATGACCGAATTGAAGTGCTTTGTAACGGGTCTCATTCGGCTATTCAATCGCTTTCATTGAAACAAAATTGGATGAGAAGGTGTAGAATCAAATAGACCATGTGATTGCATTATTTTGGGTCTCTCTCGAGGATGCGATTTTGCGGCTTTCTATCTCTCGGAATACTGAAAATTTGATATTGTAAACATAATTCATGACATTTTATTGATCGGACCATTCTACTTATAATTGTACGATCTGAATATACTAAGCATTCATAGAGAAGTCTCTAATAAAGCATATTTAGAAAAATCGAATTTTATTTAGCAAACTTGTTTGTTCTTATTCACAGCCTTTTTTTAGGTTCCAATATACCAGTAATATGTCGTAGAAAGCTGGTATTAATTTGTGTGGAAAAAACTTAGTCGATTTCAAAAAATGAGCACCACCATCAGATCCCAAGCACAACCCCACCTTTTGGCCATCAAAAGCGCCGATCGAAAGAAGACCGGTGGAAGCTACAATGGACAATAGAACATAGCTGCAATACTAAATAATTAATGATATGTAATGATCTGCTTGTTATTTACTGCTTTCTACAACAAGCTATCACGTTCCTCACTCGATTCATCAAAGCCCGATCCACTAGAATCCCCAAAAATTGATTCATGAATAGAATTCCCCCCTCCTTCGCTCGACCCCCCTTCTTCGCTCGATCCCCCATGTGCACCACTGAGCATTTCAATATCCACTGTACTTTGGCGTTTCCTCGCCAATGCAGGCATGAGCTGGATAATTGTCGGCCATTTCAGACGTGACAGATGACGCGTTCGCCCCATCGGTGTGCGTAGCGGCACTTGAAGTGATCCAATCACATTTGGCAAAATTGTATTACATGCCACTGCTGTCATGTTGCCATCGTTCGGCATCAGACTCTTTGATGCAGCAGCTCTGTCGAGTTTCATCATTAAAAACCGCAACTCCTCAAGCCGCCTGGACCCTGACTTCAAGTAATTCACGTCAAGGGGCGTCAATTTTTTCAGCGGGCACATCCCACTGTAGTCGTTGGTTGTATGCCAAAGCCGGTATACCACTGCAATTGACATTTGTGTCGGAAACTCCCAGTTTGGAGGAACGCGGCGGTATTGACCATCCTGATGGAACCACCTCCTGCATGTGTCGCCTTCAGCCAAAAGACCTCCACCGTTTGTGCCGCCCGCCCCCCAGCCGGTGCTGTCGCTTAGATCTCTTGCCCTCAGATAAGGCCGCATCTGCTCCATCAACTCGTGTTGCGACTGTTCAAACATTGCCCGCATTCTTGTCTCTGAAAGTGTGCCGCCCATTGTTCTGTCGTCCATCAACCTTTCAACACCTTCCAGGATCTCGCCTTGCAACCCTGCCACCATCTGTTTGATTTCTGTGGAAAGAGCAAGTTGAATAACGTGAGGTGGCAAACCAGTAAGTTTCACAATCCGGGAGTTTTCCTTCCATGGATAAATCACCTTCACAGTAGATTTTAAAACTGGAACTGACGCATCACAGAATAATTCACTGTGGAGCAACGGTGAGGAAGGAGGGTGAGAATCTTTGATATCATCAAGGTGATGCAGCACAGATGCCAAACCATGTCTCAAAAATTTCCGAGCGGAGATAAGCTCTCCTTCCATAGCACCAAAGCATGAGGCCATTGCCTCTCCAACCTTCTCATCCAATTCGCGCTGTAGAGTGTTGGCCTCTTGAACTGTCATGTTTTCAATACTTGCAAGGAAGTCTGGGGCTGAGCATGCAAAGTCCGGAGACAGTACATCCAAACCCGACAGGATCCGCCCAACGTATTGATCACCTGCACGCTCGTAGAGTAGATACACGTCTCGAACGCCACCAAGAAGCCAACCTCCACGATTGTTCACACTGACAGCACCTGGGGCCGCAGTTGTTCCCGATGATGCATACGTGCCAGCCCCCTTTTGAATTGAATGCACCCCAATACCGTCCCATTCATACCCCATTGCCTTGATTTCTTCCCAATGTTTCTCCTTCACTCTGGCCAACACATCCGAGAACCGCTCTTCTTGATCTGGTCCAACAAAAATATGGCCGTTCTCATCGAGAAGAATATCTGGACAAACAAGAAAATATTCGGTTAGTGCAGTCAAGCAACAAACAAAGTAATTTGACGGATTTGCATAGATGTGACGCGGTTTCCAATTCCGGGATCCTGTCTGATCATTTTTGACGTGGCTGAAAGAAATGCCACTGCAATCTTCCTGCCACTTGAGGTGCTTTATGCACACTCCATCAGTGCTTGATCCTCGGCACATAATATTCCAGGTAAGCACCAGGAAGGCTCGGCCGAATATACCGGTGTCGTCTCCCAACTCAATGAACCACTGCGCAAGCTTCTCGTAAAGCTCGAAGCT
>JAVCKV010481880.1:0-11832 GCA_032274145.1 Herpochondria borealis | reverse complement strand
AAACAAATGAAAAATAACTACAGCAGAAAAAGAAACAGTAGAAACATTGTGCAAAACTACTGTATGTAACTTACGCGGACAGCGATCACTCGAACTCGCCGCGAAGCGGCGACAAAGCAACTTGTCACAAATAAACTAAAACAAAACCAACTAAATTTACACAATTTCTACGCCGTGCGTTGCAATTTACCCCAGCCCTGACTCTCCCAAATTGTATCAATTTTTTAATCACCCGAGCCCTTACGCAAAAAAAATCATAAAGCCGCTTTCTTTCTACGCAATATTTCTACGCCGAATTTTATTAATTTCGTCTCGGGGGCTCATTGCCCGCCACGTGGACACGTGTGCCGGACGCCCTTCCCAGCCGCCGCCCGCCGCCCGCTGCCTGCAAACACAAATCGGTATTTCATTCTTACGCAACCCATCATCCACATTCTGCACGTACTCTTAGACAACCCCAGCACTACAACTCTTCCCCCACTCATGCCACGTCCAAAACTTTCAGGCGTTGAACGAGCGAAGCGCGATGCATTGCGCCGCATTCGAGAGTCAGATCGCATCTGCAAGCTTCGGGCTCAAATAACCGCTGCAAAACGAGCAGAAGAGTCCCAAAAAATTTTCAAGGTACCGCGGGACGCGATCCGGATCTTCGGCACCACATATTCGAGAGCGCAAGCGTAAAAAACGCCAAAAAGAACTGAATGAAGCTGCTAAGTTTCGAATTTATGTTGCCAAAGCGGAGAGGCTACGAGAAGATGGTTTGGTTCAAAGAAGTTTGAGAAAAAGAAAGAGATAGAAACATCAGAACTTCTTCGAAAAATGAAGAAATTGAGGACGAGCGTTTTTACGGGAACGATTTTGCTTAACACAGCTGGGGAAAATTTTCGTGTGCTTCGGGATGTTCTTCTGGAGAAGGGCTGGCCGTTTCAAAAGGAAATGCCGCGGTCCGAGAGACTGAACATAATATCGCGCTGCACATTGCACGACCGCAGAAAAGAAGTGCGGTCATTTGTGCAATAACTCAATGTGCTCGATCAACTGACGCACGTAAGTACCACAGCGTCAAACGCGGGTCTTTTTTCGATCAAAAATAATGCGTCTAACATCTCGAATCGTGGTCTTTTACTAGAAGGCGACCTCTCGACGGAAGAACAAGTTGCCGCACTATTGCCGAAGATACGTAAGATCGGCTGTACAAAGCATCATGCCCGTGCCGAACCGCGATAAGCAGGGCGATTCATTTAATGGATAGATCATAGCCCATCAAACAATGCTGCAAAAACAAAAAAATACTAATAAGTACAAATGTGTACAAACAAATACAAAAAGTACAAATGAATAAAAGTAACTACAAAAAATACAAAGAAATAGGAATAAATACAAATAAATACAGATAAATACAAACAGGTAAATAGAAATATTTAAAATTAGAAACAAATGTGTACAAATATTTACAAATATTTACAAATACATACAATTGCAAACGAGAAATTCAAAATAAAAACACATACAGAAAAATACAAACACAAATATGACTTAAAATGACTACTAATTCATGTATATATGTACAGGTAAATGGAAATAAATACAAACACAGACAGATGAATACAAATGAATAAAAATGAATGCAGATGAGTACAAATAAATACAAATACATACAACTAAATAAAATTGACTTTTCTATAAATATGGATAATCTTGAAAAGGTTTTAAAGAATCCGGACTAAGTAAAATAATATTATGAATATGAAAAAAGTTCAGAAACGAAATCATGTACTGCTTATTCTGCTCCTACCTATGTAGTTTGGAGTTTACCGTGGAAGAGGCGGAATCGGGTGTTTCGTCGGCGCGAAGAAGAGAGGGGAGGGCGGCTAGAGAAGTTACGTATGAAGCAGCTATGTCTGTGGGCGGTAATGAAAAGCCTGCGGATTAAACGTAGTTGGCGTCACACTTGGTTCGGAACAGGATATTGAAACGGAACCAAACAGAAAAAACCAGCTGAAAACGACCCGAAAAGTATAAGGATACTCAAGGAAACGCTGAGAGACACAAACACGCACACAAACACGCATACGTAAACGCACATGGTCAAGAAAATAGGCACAGACAAGGACACATAAAAGTACACACACACAAATAACGACATGAAAACGGACACGAAAACGGACACGAAAACGGACAAGTACACATACACGTACACGTACACTTATACGTAAAATTTACACGGAAACGGCCAAAGACATGACCAAAAACCCGGAAATGGACGCTGAAGCGAAAGTAGACACGGACACGGACAGACACATGGAAACGCACATGAAAACTGAAATTGATACTGAAACTGACACAGGAATGGACATGATCATGCACACGCAAGCGGGCAACTTAAAGTCACGGAAACCGATACGCAAGGGCAAAGAAACACTAATACGCACACGGGCACATAAAATAACACGTGAAAAAATACACCAACCCACACACACACAGGCAAGAAACAGATACACACACAAGCACATACACACAAAGACGCACAAGTACAGGAGAACTGACATGTAAAACAAAATGAACATGTTAATATAGGAACCACCCTCCTATACTTAACTACAGCGGACAGAGAGCTCTAAAAGTCGCCGCGAAGCGGCGACGGAGCCACTTGTCTAAACCGCCCTAAAAATCTGTCTGTGAGAGATTTATCCCATGGTGTTTCTACGCGGCTTTTCTACGTACGCTTTTTATTTTGGGGTATATTTATCCGCCACGTTGCACACCTCGCACATTCCCGCGTTTATTTTCCCTGTTCTTGCCATCCGCCCACGGTCGCACCCCTTCGACGAATGTTTGGGCGGGGAAATATAAAGTACATATAAATTTTCTCCCCCTCCCGACCAGGTCGCCTTCAACTAATTTTGTTATTTCGCTATTGGTGGTGGTGGTGGCGACGGTGCGCACGCCGGGGGCGATTGTTGGCGCATACAAATTGCGCAACTTGCTCTTAATTAATAAATTACCCACCGCCGCCGTTGCCATGGCCCGCCCGAGGTCGCCGCCACTACACGCACTGCCGCCATCATGTTCCATTTTTAATCCCAAGCACGTCCTTTTTTTACACGGCGGTGCTTTGTGAACTCCACCTCTCGAACGCGAACCCCACACACAACTTCACCTCCTCCTCATGCCTGACAGGCGTACTACCTACCGTGGCTCGCGGCCGCAACGCTGGCCACCTGCACATAGCGGTGGAAGTGTTCGACTCGCACAAGGAGTTGTCGATTCAAGGGGTTTTGAGGGACAAGCAACTGCCAGCTTTCAACCTTTACAAGCATCTGAGCGCGACGTTGAAGTACGCTGAGTAGCGTGGAGTGGTCTTCAAGCGCGACATATCGATTGGGGTGAGCCGGTATTGCGTCGAATCCTCAAGCCGCTACTCTTCCGGATTTACATGCAGGCTGCCTGAAACTGTCTTAAACCATGGTCATAACTGGATGTTCGCATCCTACAACTGTGGCGAAACGAGCAAAATGGATAGAACAGGTGGCGTGCGCATCTGGCTCTGTTGGGAAACTTCTGGCATGCGTACCGCATCCACCACATCCTCGGCTTCTTTTTCATCTGAGAGATCTCTTCTTCGTCTATCCCAAGAATTTATGTCCTGCCGGTTCTACGAGGCGATCTAGACCAGGCGACCATAGCTCGAGTCTCGCGACCTGCTGGAAATTTACCGCTACGTCTCGCCATGCGTGGTGGAATGCAGGCTGCGAAACTTGATAGCTGACGGATGGTGAGTTTTGGAGGTGCGCGTTTTCGACTGAAATGACCACTGCAAGCTCAAGGTCGCGTATTACATGGAGAGAAAGGTACTGAACATGCAAGTTAAGATGGTCGCGATGGTGGCGGGGAGGTAAAGGGCAAGGACAAAGGCGAAAGAAGAAGCCGTTGCACCGACATTTGGTACTGGCCGACGTGTCAGACCGTGCCAAGCACATGCAGAAACACTCTCGCTCTCGTCTTCTATATCTTTCTTCTCCTTTTCTTCCCTTCGTTGTTTTATATCTTTACCTTTGTGTCATCCCTTCCATTGCACTCTTCCTCTACCTTCCCCACTCTTTCCCTTCTGCTTCCATCTCCCTCCCCCTATTCCTTTCGTTTCCTTCTAATTATATCGACATAAAAGCACCCACTCGCACACGGTTTCATCGACAGGGACTCTAGAAAATGCTGCTGCACTGAGCCCGGAAGCAATGTGATGAAGATAGGGAAGTTTACAAACCTACAGCGATACTCTTTTCGAAAATTCACCTGACTGTCTACGGCCATGGCTTCGGTGTTGTAGGCTCCATCGTCGTCTTCGCCTTCGTCGTCGCCTTCGTCGTCGTGTTCGTGTTCTTGTTCGTGTTCTTGTTCGTGTTCTTCGTCTTCTTCGTCTTCGTTTCTTGCGGGACGAGCTCTTCGCTTTCGTGTAGCAAATTTGCGCTTGAGGAGGGCGCCGGGCCCCGGCGGCTCAGGATGTGGTCGGGGCTTCGCCGATGTTTTCAGAGCTAAATGGGTTTTGATCTTGTGCTTGCTTCGTTTCGAGTGCGTCTATCAACCCAAACAATCTAGTAACACTCGTGCTCGGTGCTCTGGAATCCCTGTCCGACTCATAAATGAGAGAAGAGGCCGCGCGCCGCGCGCGATGGATTGCAAGCGACGTAGAATGAGACGGCCGTACATCTTCACGCTCTCGCGCTGGGCGAGGCAGCAGCGCTGGGCATATACATACGGATACAGGAAGATTTGTTGGCAAGACCGACGACGAAGACAGCACGCGTGCGATGTTGGTGGTGGCGGTGGGAAGTGGCCGCTGCCGGAATTTCTATTTCTGCGGAACGAATCGCCCTTTTCTCGATGAAAAAGGACGACCCGTTGCCTATGTGCGCTCTCGACTTTCTAACCATGTCCGTGGAGAAACACCGAAAAATCCCGACCTGATTTTCCGCCGTTTAGGCGATGCGCGACGAGCTCGGTCTGCGCAAAGTGACAGACGGCGGATTAGACAGCTAAACAGCTTTGCTCATCTTTACGTACTGATGATATGCACGGTGTGGGGGACTGGAAAGTTTGGCACAATATACGGATGCGACGCTGTGGAATTTTGTACAAACACTAAAGTGTACATGAGAAAATTCTTTGAACTGCATACCGTGCACAACTACTGTACTAAGGCACACTGTATGCAGTGTTTAAATGTGTCGTTAACTTTTGAATAGAGACGGCCTGCAAGTGTTTCCAAATCACACCTTCGCAAATGTAAACCTTGCACCGTCCCGCTTTTAAGTTTCTCCTTCCAGCCATCCGCCAAGGGTCGCACCCCTTCGTCCATATTTTGCGCCAAAGAAATTAATTTACACATAATTTTTCTAATTTTCTCCAATGTACCATCAAGAAAAAATTATTTCTCGACGGTGGGAGTGATTTTAGTTATACGCGCACCGCCAGCGGCAGTATTTGGCGCAAAAAAATTGCGCACTTAAATTTTGGTTAAAACTTTCTTTGCCCTAACCCACCACCGCCGCTGTCGTGAACTCTTCGGCGCTGCCGTACCCCGCCGCCGGCCGCCGCCGGCCGCTTAAAACAGCCCACCCACGCATTTAAATCGAAAATTTCCAACACTGCTACCTCCACTAACAGCCGCTACAGTATTGCGCCCCTATTTTCATCCCTTTTATTTTCAGTCCTCTCTCCGGCTCCCCGCCGGCTCTTCTCCTTCTCCCCACTGCTCCATCTCCCTCTCTCACGTACAAAATCGAAGAAACAGTAGCGCCTCCACCGCCGTCCGCGTTACTTCTCCCCAACCATTTCCCCACCGCCCGTCCCATATAATCAAATACCCCTTGCCATTTCCCTTTTCCTTGCCATGGCCGTTGCCCTGTCCCTTTCCAGGCTACTCCTCCGCTCCACCCCGTCCTGCATACAACCTGCGCTCACTTCTGGCCAGGCTTCCACGTCTCCGCTACCCCTACGCCGTATTACTGCGTGAAGTTAAACGCCCAACCAACACATATCTACACGCAAACCCGCCCCACCCACGCACTGAAGATTCAGCTACTTTCTCCCGCCCACAGCTGTCACGCACCTCATAACATCGAAATCGCGCTCGCGCACCTCGCCGTCCCGCGACGGAGTGGCGTCTTGGGTGGTCGCGGGCTAGGATGAAAGCCTTCGCGCTTTTCCTCAGAGGCAGGACAGGGGCTCGAAAAAGAAATAGGCGTGGCGTAGATAGATTCGCGGGCGGCGAAACTGTGGATGCAAGTACGGCGGACGGGGGATCGGCAGTTCTCTTTCCTGTTAACTACCCCTTCCCTATACCTTTTCCCTCCCTCTTCCTTTCCTTCCCCTTTTTCATATTTTTTCTTACTCTTCCCTGTACCTATTTTTCTCTACCCTGATTCCGTATTCAAAAACTCACATACACATAAAGGTAAAGACTAACACTTCCGTACGCCCAAAGTGTAACAGACACAAACCTCCACTTACTCCGTAGTCTTCGTCCCTCTCACTCTAACCTACATTATTTATTTCCCTCTACATATCTCTATCCTAACCTTACTTTTGTATCTCTTGCCCTTTTTCAATCATTTTCTTTCGCTCTTTCTCTCGCTCGCCTCCTCTTGCTTTTTTCCTTCTCTCCACCGCTCTATCTTTCTTACTCTTTCAATCTGTCCTTCCCTATTTCTTTCCATTTATCTCTCGCTCTATCTCGCTCTATCGCCCCGATTCCTCAACCCTCACCGAATCACATACAAACAGACTCATGCCAAACCGTTCACACACACACCAAAACCCATTGTGTCTTTTTTCTCTTCTTTTCCCTTCTTCCCTCCTCTTTCTTTTACTCGCCTGTACTTTTCCATCTTTTTCCATCTCATTCTCCTCTTCTTCCTCTCTATTTTTCACTCTATACAGATACCTGTACTGATTTTGGCCTGCACGGCTTAAATGTTTTATTTAATTATACATTTTTTACTTTTACATGTAACCAAAAATAGTTACAAGTTAGACAGCCAAGTTTCATAGAATATTTATACTGAAGTCGGGAGATATGATGGATTTATAACAATACACAGCTCCTTCCCGGTAGCGGTACTGATACAGAGCTGTAGGGCTAATATTTTGATTGAAAGATATTTTCTATTTTTTGTTTATGGATGGTGCAAATATGTGATAAGAATCCTAAGTTTTTAGAAAATATTGCAGGAACCTGAAGGAAATAGAGCAAAAGTAGTGCAAATCATTGTGATATCCATCAGTCGGACTGTTTTTCTTGTACAGGTCACAACTATGAATCAAGTTTAGAAATTTTATTTTTTCTACGTAGCTGACACGTGTAGCAGTATGGTTGTGAAGTTCCGTACAAATGCATAAAATACTAGCGTTTTCAAGTATAGTTCTACACGAAAATTAGATAAATAATTACTCATTAATGCAAATAAGTACAAAGCACAAGCGAATAAAGCAAAAACATGTTAAAAAAGTAGAATTATCATAATGTGCGCATTTATTGTACTTTATCTGTCTGTACTGTATCATTCATGACTGTATTGTACCTACAATGAAGTGTGGTAAGTGCGACCTGAAAAAGGCATGTTATTGTTTCTAAATTGTACAGCGCATATTTGCAGCACCCCATGACAGATCACAGTACCGGTACAGTGAAATATAAAAAGAGGCAGAAGTAGTGGAATATGAAATGCATAAAAATGGCCAACGAAGAGTTGAACATATATAGCAGTTAACAGTATAAAAATGTGTAAATGATACAAAGTAGTTTACTGAAGCCCTACTGAAGCCCATTCCAAGCCTAATTTACATTCAAATAAAACGCGGAAATTCAAGATGTCAACCCCGCGGCAAAGCAGCAACGGAGCCACTTGTTCCAACCTCTCTAAAAGCGAAAGAACATTGTGTGTTAGCTTTTTACTTCACCCATATTTACGCGGCTTTTCTACGCGGCTTTTTTATTTCGGATTCTGTGCGTTCGCTCTGTTGCACATCCGTGCATTTCCCGCGCTAATTTCCCTTTTTCGGCCTGTCGCCGCGTTTTCACTCCTTCAAATCTGGAAAAGAGGTAAAGTAGCGACAAAAAATTTGACAGTGATAACATTTTTTTTAAAAAAAAGAAATTACACTTTTGATTTTCGATTAACAATAGTATCATGTTACACACAAATAAATTTGACACAAATCACAGCCCATTTAACTGCGGTGCAACCAACTGTAGTGTTTTTGTACAGTAAATGACGCATTATGCTTGGTTCAATCATTACAATGATGTACCACGGCATATACATCATACAATTATTATTCAAAATCACATAAACACTTATTACTATAATTAACTATGTGTACCATTTACCACCGCCGTCCGTTACACTTTCACCGCCGCTGGCCGGCACGGCCCAATTTTGTCTATTTTACCACTGCACAGGTGGTGTAGAAGAAATATTTTTCTTCTCTCCTTCCCTTCATTTGCCCTTATACCATCAACGAGGTTAGGGGCGAACGTGGTCAGAGCTGCCATTCACTTGGGTCCTCTGCACGTGCTGTAAAAAGGTTCTCTGAAAACTTTTGCACGCCTGTCGAAGTTTACAGAGACAGCTGAAGGAACTACTGTACTTCTGTACTGTACTTACTTTACTGTGGTCGCTGTAAGTTCACGGCAGCGCTCTGCACGGACTAGAAGCGACCTTTTGAAAGAGATTGGGTGTCCCTTGCACGTTCAACTCAGCATCTGCGAACTCCCGCTGCAGAGTGACGCGTCTAGGGTTGCGTGGCTTACAACCGGTACAGTCACGTGGTCTTGGGCGTGGAACGACTGCTATTACGATCCTTCGGGGGAGGAGTACAGTGTGCACTGCAGCACGCAAAGGGCCATCGGGAGGCCTGACAGTGGGTGCGGGTTGTGCGCATTACTCACGATACAGTACGACTGCCTGGTGAATCCAAGCGGCACATACTCTTCGCAGAGACCCTGTGTCGTGTCACAGAAACGAACCCCAGAGATCGCTACCACACGGTACCGTAGGGAGAAACGCCTGTGCTCAAGGGTTAGCCGTGCATATCTAGTGGGAGAGTGCAGGGTTAAGGACAGCTGCGCTTAGCAATCACCTATTGCAAGTGGTTGTCTCTTACCCAAAGGAGTTGGTATACAGGATCTCGCGCAGAGGAACACAGGTGGTATCGAACGAACTTGCACAAAAGAAAACAGGGAAGGAAGTGGTTGGCCCGAGAGGAGAGGACAGACGGATGCAACCGCCGACACACGGGCCGCAAAACGGCAGTCCCGCACACAATGGCGGAGAACCTCCACCAACGGGTGGACACGAACCACCACCGAGCGGTCACGAACCGCCACCGAGCGGCACTATTCCGCAAATGGGCGGAAATGAACCGACAACGGGCGGGAACCGAGAGAGAAGAGACATATACGCAACGGTGGTGGTGTCAGCACTAGCAGCGACAGAGAGAAGGAGACCGATGGCTCTGCTGCGGGAAAAGAGGGACATTCGAGGTTTGTACCTGCCTCGCACGCGTGAACAAAAGGAGCGGAACTCGGGAACTGCAACTGGGGGCCGCTCAGATGCGGGAGATGGGGCTGAGAGAGGAAGAGGTCCTGGTAGAGGACGTGGGAATGGGTCTGTGCGGGAAAAAGGAAGAGGACAAAGAGGTGGGCGTGGAGGTGGAAGCGTTCCGACTGGTACTCAGGGTCAGACGAACCAGGCCGAGGCCGATCGCAATATGCAGGAGGCTATTCAACCTGCAGTGATGCATGAAGAGGCTGGTACGTCTGCTGTACATGAAAAAATCAAAACAACTGTACCAACAGAGGCAGCACAACTTGCGGAGCAACGCTGAAAGAGAAAGGGAACGGAGAAGGACAGAATGGAAAGAAATACATGTGTTTAGAAGACAGGGGAATGCGGTGCTGCAATCTGGAGAAGCTGGGGCTGAAAAAACTATGGATAATACAGTGGACCCTCTCGCTCAAAGTTCCGCCAAAGTCCAGAGAGGTATTGAAAACGAGAGGCGAACGGAACCAGTTCAAAACAGTGGTGGTGATGAGGCTGGCTCCTCTACTCAACAGGAAAACGAAACCCACGGAGCAATGGACTCGGGGAGGCAAGCCGAACGGGTCCCCAATGCTGGAGGTAATGGTGCTGGATCCTCCCCTCAGGATGCACAGGAAGCTCAGAGAGCAGAACGGGAGAGACTTCGTGCATTGCATGAAAGAATGCAAAAAGACCTCGAGCCACATGCTACCTTTCCAGAAACAGCAACGGCGGAGGAAATTAGGGAACTGCATAGAAATCACATGCAAGATGTTCGCCAGGATGAAACCTCCGAACAGGGTAATCAGCGTCGTCACAAGAATCGACAGAGCACAGCTTCTGCTCGTGAGGAAGAGACTGACGACCAACAAGGCAGACGCCGTAAAGAAGACAGGAACAGGAAAAGAGCAAGCACTCGGATATAAACTCTGCCCGAGCCTGAAGATACTGCTGTGAACGTCGGAGACCATGTCCTACTGCCGTTCTAAGATAAATTTGGATCTATGGATGTGAAATGCGGTCATTGCAAGGCGCTCCGTTGGGCCGGTGAACGAAATGAAGGCTCCAGAACGAGAAATCGTAAGTTCGAAAACTGCTGTGCCAACGGAAAGTATCACGCGCCTGCGTTGGAGGATCCACCGGCTCTCTTGAAACGACTTCTGACGGGCCAAGACGCTAAGTGCCGAAATTTCCGCAAGCACATCTGCAAGTACAACAGTGCTCTATCGCTTGGATTTGTAACTGCCAACTGGGTACGCCTCGGTCCTGGAACCTCAAACTTTAACCCAACGATGACAGTGCAGGGAAGGGTGTACCACTACATCGGGGCGTCGGTACCGGCGTTGGGATTGCAGCCTGCATTTCTCTCGGTGTACATCTACGAAACATACTTTTCAGCACAAGCGCAGACAAGACGGCAGGGACCTGGGCAGCAGTTGGATGAGGGATTTCTCACACGACTTGCAGCAATGCTATCCCAGAACAATCCGTACGTCCAGTCGTTTGAGAGTCTGCGTAAGTGGGCACACTCAGACAATGCACCGGCAGAGTATCAGATGGTGATACATCCAGACAGGCGGCAATCGCGAGAACATATGCGCCGGTACAACTTTCCGGAGGCTTCCAAGGTTGCATCTTTTATTCCTGGACCTGAGACTGGGGCATTGGGACCGAGGGATATTGTGCTTCGGCTTCGAGGTACTGTCAAAAGTAACGGGAACGAAAGGTTGGACATCGTGTCGTGGAACCACCGTCCGTACGACCCTCTCGCGTATGTGCTCCTTTTTCCAGATGGACACGATGGATGGCACAGCGGGATGAGAATGGGCCCTCCAACGGAAGAGAACGAGCAGTGGGTTTAACATACTTCTGCCGACGTCCAGAACCCGCCACCAAAGGGCACAGATCACGACAGGGAGTTCGCTCCTGTTGAGGAGGCGCAGAACCCGCCACCAAAGGGCACAGATCACGACGGAGAGGTCTCTACTGTTTAGGAAGCGCAGGATGAAATCCAACCTGTACTGCAGTAACCCGCACAACCAACAGGAAACCCGACTTCTGCAAATGAGACAGATGTGGTCGATGAGGCTGAGCAGGACGAAGATTTACGCAATGATGAGGAAAAGAAAGCTGATGCGGAGACGAGGAGGAACGGTCGGAAGGTGAAAACAAAGCAGTTCTACTCGTGGATGCTGTTTGCTCGTGACGATGAGTTCAACCCGCTGCTGTTTTCAGGGCGTCTAAGCCAACA
>JAVCKV010481658.1:0-11834 GCA_032274145.1 Herpochondria borealis | reverse complement strand
CGAAATATAAAAGCGTACGTAGAAACTCCGTGGGAGAAATAGCTCACAGACAAACTTTTTTTTAGTGTAGGGTCGGATTAGATGTTTACGACCACGTGATACTGGCTTCCATTGGTTATGACGCCTTTGATAAAGAAAGACTTCCATACCCCGGTAATTTTTTCTTCCTATGTCATCTCGATGCTTGTTTAGAAACCATGCTTTTACATATCAAGGGGACCCCCGGTCGTTTTTGTGTCCATATATGCGACTTCATGGATTCATTAGCCAAAAATGTCGTGGAGTGTTCGGAGTATGTCTCTGTTGAGATCAGAGATTTTTTCATGGAGAACCCCATTGGCGCAGGGAAGAACGACCTGGACATCTAATATTTACAAACGGAAAATGCGAAACTCGAAGGTACGTATATCTTTTACGACAGGGAGACCAAAACCCTTTGAAGTAGCTGTAAACCCAAACTAGGTTTTTAAGAACTTTTCATCGCGTTTAGGATCGTTTCATGAATGCTTTATTGTGGAGTGGGACCAGTTAAGCTTCTTCATGCCCAAACACAATCATTTCAATGTAGGCCGCAAAAACCAAAACAATGATCCAGACTACAATAATAATTACTTCCGAGAATTACATGCCAACCAGTCTCCGTGTAAATAAAATTCAAGAACGAGGAACACCCGGAACCATTGTAGTCAATGTGCATGTTCTTGAGGTAATTTTCACTTTAAAAATAGTTAAGCATGTTTTTGACACCTGCGAGCAGAGGCTTTCGCAAGTTCTGTATAGAGATACTAATCTGCTGCGCATTTCTATTGATCATGGGCAACTTCACTTGACAGAAACCAGCCCAGTCCAATTATTTTTGCTTAAAAAACGGGTACATGAAAGGAAGAGATTATGGAGGGCATCATAGTAAAATAAGTAGTTCGTGAAAAGAATTGATTCAAATGGTTGCGAGGGTGCTTGTTTCTAGAATTTATCGTGTCCCATTCAGGCTCATTATCTTCATCTCCTCTCTGCTATAACGAAATACAACTTGTCTCGTGACATGTATCATCAATTTTCTGAAAGTATCACCAAATGTACCAAGCTTTTCATTTGGAACAAGACAACGATGAAAGGGGATTGAACAGTTCCACGCTCTGAATATGAAATAAAGATCCTTCATTTCAGGAATGTCCTATGTTGAAGAGCTCAAAACAGGGTGAGAGGCGTAAAAGAGTACAATTATGAACAACAGAAAATCCTGGACGTCGTAATTCCTCCACGGCGTGGAATAAATTTACGGAGCAGTTGTTCAAAATATCAATATTTTTCCGCAGCTGCTTATCAGTAGGTAATGTGCACAAAGGGAGAAATTCTTTGTCTCTTTAACCTTTATGTGGAGCAAACCGAGTAAAGTTGACCTTTTTTGCATCAAAAGCTTCGCATAAGACGGCGTGAAATTTAAAATGGAAAGATGCATGGGGTACGAAACATTGGACCCACTCTTCAAAGTAGAACTGGCCGAACCCAACAAATCATGTTTTAAGTAGAGATGAGCCTGTGAACCATGCATCAGAGGATTCTTGCATTTCGAGAACTAACCGCTTCACGTGGTCCACAGTTTTCCCCGCGAATTCACTTTCACATATGTGACAGTGAATGCGCGGGGAAGACTGTGACCACATATGCCCCGGTCTGCCCCGCTTCTTCTTCACGTGCATGAACCCTTCAATAAACATTTGTTCAAATCAGAGAATGTCCTAAGAGACTGAAGCACGTAAACGGAATGGAGCAGGATCAACACAATTTTTTACCGCCAGTAGGAAGAGCGGATGTAAATATTATTGAGTTCGCGATTGCCCAAACATTTCTTTACAATGCCGGAATAAACATGTCGGTATTGTTTGGCGGATTCTATGCGCCAGAGGAAGTCGGAGAGGGATACATACGGTTCACGCAACATAGTGATGGTCTCGTCTACGGCGTCGTTTCCGACGCGATCGTGAATGTCTGAAAGGGAGACGGTGAGTGCGCGCGAGAGACCCAAGTATTGTGATTAGATCGGCGAAAATAGTAGCTACTATACGTTACGCTACAGACCAAGTAATGGTACTATGTATTTTATTATCGCTAATTCTTTACTTTACGGTAGCTAAGGTAAAGTACGGTTTAGTACAGTACACTGTTTTCGTTTTCATTGCTTTTCTTATACTGTAGGATTTTAAATTTTGTTACTCACATAATTTTGTATGTAATTTCGGGGTAAAATTTAAATTTCATGTGTTCAGTTGCAATTGTTCAGATATATTTGAAACATTAAAGTTTGAAATATACAGTAACAATTGTTCAGGGTTTAATTGTTAAAAATGTGGTTTTTCTGTTACAATTAAGAATGAATTATTTACGGTTCAGATCTAAATGTTTTTTAATATGATTTCTTTTTAAGGGAGTATTTTTTGGGATTTACATACCAAAAGAGATTCGCCCATAATAACAACGATGCATTTTCGGACGTGAAAGGCTAAAAACCCATCTCTATTGGCTTCTATATAGAGGAACTCACAAGAAGGAGAGTCTTTTAAACCTTTATATCTTTCGAAACCTGCCAAACAAGCACGAGAGCTTCAAGGAAACAACATAACACCGGTACACGGGTAGATTCAGGTAGCTTTAGAGCAAGGAGGTTCGAAGCCTTCTTTCTGAGTAGCCATAGAGAAGTACAGAAAGGCGAGTGAGCGCCGCAGTCCCATAAATATGACTCAAGGGACAGAAGAGCGAGGCACAGAAGTGAAGAGGAATACGGGAAGTCAGATTCTCTACAAACTGAGCTACAGGTAGAATTGGTGAGGTTCAGTGAGGTACCGAAAGTTCAGGGCATAAAAAGAAGGTTGGCTTCTAAGACTGGCGCTTGACGTATCACTTAAGAAACTGTAAGGTTTAAGGGAAATTATTGCAGAAACTGGAAAAAAGCAATACATCTTATACATAGCTTTCGGTGAAAAGCTTCCGTTTACCCACCTGATGCATAAATTGTGTATATCTTCTTCAATGTATCTTGCAAGGCATTTCAGTGCGAAATGGTTCCTTAGCGGTAGTTAGATGTAAATCTACTTGACCTAGTGAATCTGCTTAATCGTAGGAACACGATGAGTATTTATTCTGCCTGAAGCAGGTATGACTAGTTGCTTGTACTAGAAGAATCACGTGTAGCGTGACTATTTTTAAAGTCTTTTTCAACAGGTCGCGAAATAGTTTAATTACTGTAGAGGACCTGCCGTTCAGTGGCGTTCTAAATAAAAACCTTTTGAAAGCTTTAAAAACATTTTCTAGTATGCAGCGCAAGCGGCTTATGTGCACTTATAAGGGTGGTTGCAATGGAACGGGTTCGAACGTGTGGCTAATTGGAGTGATATTTTGGCTCAATACTGGAGGGTATGAAGGCGCAAGCTGTTCAGAATCGTACGGAAATCCATGTGGCAGGTCAGCCAGATGGGCCGGAATTGGACGTTGGAGCATCGCACGCAAGAAACCACAAATCTTTGATACGGAATACTGCGCAAAAAACAATTGGGACTGCACATATCAGCTGTATGGATTTGGCTGAACAAACCCGTGTCGATTACATTATTATTATTTCGGCGTACTTGACTGTATAAATCGTTCAGCCTGTTACTGACACGCGCAAGCGCATAATTCTGGCCAGATAACTGGTATCCGCCAAATCGATTAAAATTTCCTGGAACGCTTCTGTGCCTTTTGAACTACAGTGATGTGTCTCAATTTCGCTCTCTCTGATCTTAAACTACTTTTTCAAGTAGTGCTTTCAGTTATCGACCATGTTTCACACATAAATTAGAAAACATAATATTGTGAAAAATATATATTGAATATGGTTAAATTGAATGCATGAACATATCCTTGTATTACTTTTCAAATTTCAAAAATTGCTTTCACTTGCACAATCAGGAACGCATATTCTCTGTTCTGTGAGAAAATCGCGACGGTGTTGTTCACCGAATGATTCAAAATCTTCTATAAATTCTTTGGGAACACGGATAAAGTTTCAAGATCAGAAAGTATGAACACCATACTTCTAGAGCTCAAAATTATTCCTCGAGCCCAAAATAAGTTTTCATAGTTTGCTTGTACTTAGATTGAACTGAATCTTCATGTAAGAGAAAAATATTTCAAAGCATTGAAGAAAAAGAAGTACTGTTGCAGAGTGTGCTTCTATGAATTATTTCATTGTTTTTCAATAATTCTGTTAATTTAAATAAAATCCGTTTTTTATCTACACCCTCTGCAATATTATATATCTATATATATTTTTACAATAATAGTTTGAATAAATGGGTTTGTTGTCTTTGGCTGTAATCGAAAACATAAAACCATGCACGTAAGGTGAACGAATTAAATTTGACTTAGTACTAGTTGATCAGGGCTCGATCGAAATATTTTCCATTGCAATGAACTTCAATATTCAATTGCAATTATTTATTGCAAGATGAGGATTTACTGCCACTTTTCGGAAAAATAAAACTTCATTGCATTAAATTTCAAGTTATTATCTGTGAGATTTTAGAAAACGATACTTGAATATTTCTTGAGAAATATTGAAATACGAATGGTTTTTTAGTACTTCAAAGTCAATTTTTCATTTTCCGATCAAATTAAATTTCATTGCCGTCATTGCTGGTGGAACGCCCGCTGTCACTGGGCGAGTTTCTAGAGCTGTTGTAGCCTTTAAAACATTTTCTGCAGTGTCTTGTGCTTTTGGACCGTTTATCGTGCTGTTTTCAATCTGACTTTATTGCAATAGTTATTTCAAAACAATCTTTCATTGCAATACATTCGAATGAACGAAAGGCTTCGGAATGTAAGAGGCAAAATTCAATTCAATTCAACGGCCGGCGAACACGTTCTGTTTGAACAAATGATAATATTTTCAATAGTTATAATTAACTAAATTTTAAGATATTTGCAATACCAGGTGTTTTTAAATTACGGAATATTCATTATGGACCCTTTAGGTAAGGCTGGTGGGCCAATATGGCCGGTTTTTGGTTATATCACGACTGAAACACTTTACATACTGCGCGGAGCACTGTTCGAAGAATGAGATGTTTAAGAGTAAACCTTCTTTACGTCTCTGTCTACATATCATGATGAAGCTTGTGGACGTATTAAAACTGGCCAAAAGAGAACTGGTATTACAGATCATTAAATCCACCTGATGCCAGTTTTGGCCCGATAGAGCAGTACTCAGTCAATGCCGGTTGGAGAGGCACGGGCTCAATATATTGGAGCGTGCTGTAATAAGTGTTTGCAAGAGTGTACCGGAATGAGAATATTCGTGCTTGTAATATATCTATCTTGATTCGGAACGTTCTACGTTTTAAAGTCCGTCCGGAATTATAATCACTACCGGACGTTCAGGTTTTCGAAATTAACTACTAAGGGAGGTATGGTTATGCGGCCGAAAACGGAGCAGCCGCAAAACTAGCGTGCAATTTGGCCGTGGCCGTACTATTTCAGGGCTTTCACAATCTGTGCTCCAAAAACGTTTCATGAAAGTACGTGAACTGTGACGGATATGAACCGGAGTAATAATTCTATGTCGTTCTTTACTCGATAATTTCCGGGAGAAGTGAATGCCAAAAAGACGGAAATCTCGAAGCCAAATCGCTCCGATGCATGTCCGTCGTACAGTGCCGTGAGACATGTTTAATATGAATATTACCGTTGAAAGTACCAGTTTGACGCATGTACATATATCCTCATGGCTAGTGCGCCTTTTATGAACTTCCTTTCGATAGGTGTCCAGCTATGTACGTCTCAGTTCAAATTTTGACAGTTTTCTTTTTGCAATAATTATTGCAATATTTTACATTTTTTGACAATAAATATTGCATTAAAAACATCTAATAAATATTGCGATAAATTGTCCTCTTATTATGACGGTGGATTCCGAAGTGATGAACAAAAGTTGGTACGTTAGCATCACAGTCAGTATTCCACGAACGAGTCGAATTATACCAAAACTTAGACAGTACAACCTCATTTACAATATCTGCGCCGCGGCGGCCGCTCAAGCTATGACAGTAGTGTAATTTGATTATTGAACGGAAAATGATATTCATATAATTGCAAAATCATTTATTCACTTGGGTTCAAGTTTTATTTCCAAAATTTCGCTGGTATGAAATTACAATTTATTGCAATAAATATTATTTTTCAGTAATCTTGCAATAACTTTTCTTTTTTCTAAAAATATTGCGATAAATCCTCGTTTTGCAATAATATTGCAATAATGTTTTTCTTGCAATAACTTCTTGCAATAACTTCTTGCAATAACTTGCAATTTATTGAGATAGCAATATTATGTCCCGAGCCATGCCGGTAGATGAAAAAGGCAGACGTGTCGGTCTGGGCACGGTTGGCCTTGTTGAGGATACCTGACTGTACATCGCACAGAGTACGCTAAGGGTACACGTCAGCCCCATCGAACTTTCTTGTTCAGCGGAATCCATGATGGTCATGGTGTTCTGATACGAAAAACATGAGCAGAAAAGGCTTCATGAGTTTATCTCGGCTAGTTTCGCTCGTATCCAGTCCCTCTCTATCTCCACCCTTTAACCCTCAGCATCCTTGAATCCTCCACTCACTACATCTGACAACGAACACATTTGAACGAAGTCCTGCAGTCACCACAATGGCGCCATGCATTTCCGTCGACGTGCAAGACCTGCTGCTCCTCGCGCAATCCTCCATTTCCTCGAAGAAAGTCATCTTCGCGTGGTACGAGCCCGCGTCTTCCCCCTTCTCCACGTCGCCACGCCTCGACCAAACTGTCGACAACGTGCAAATGTGGCTTCGGCTACGCAAACGTCTAGCCGCCGCACACGCCGCGCGCGAGACGAACATCGTCAACAACCTGCTAAGCCTTCTCGCGCTGTCGAAGCGCTACCGCGGCGCTGTCGTCGCGTCGCTTCAATCCATCCGCCCGGCGGCCGCCACCGCCTCAGTTCCAGGCGGCCCGAAATCGTCTGACACAACACCGAAGACTATGCCCACGACAACGTCTGCTGCCGAATATTCTTCGCCGTTCACACGCGTCGTTGTGACGTTTTCAGAAGGCGTGCTCTACGTCGACGAAACGGATACGCTCGCCGCGCCGCGCGCGCACGACCTTTCTGGCGTGAGCGTGACGCTGTCAGCACAGCTTCTGCGTGGTGCGACCATATCGCTTCACGGCGGCGGCACGCGCCCCGTGGATTGGACTGCAGTCCCTCGTGAAGTGTTAAAGAAGCTACGCACCCAGGCCGTACGCGCGGGTATGGAGCCTGATCTGTGCTGCGTGGAGTCGCTGTTGATGGACGCGAGCTCGGCGCGCTTTGTGGCAGCCGGGCGGAAACGGGGCGGTGAGCTCGCTGTCCCTACGTTACAGGCGCTGCGAACAGGGTTTTGCCCGCTGCTCGCGACATTTCTATTCGGGGCTGTGCGTCGTGGACCGGCTGTGAGATACATATGTGTTGCGCGGCGTGGGGCTAATGGCGGGAAAGAAAAGTGAACTGGCATGTGATATCTGTACAATTTCTGAACGTGAGAATCAGGTCCCTGTAGAAAATTGGAATAACTTTGTTGAGATACTTTTTCATTAGTGAGGGGAGGGAGTGTTTCGTCCAGATGGTAGATAAAAGGCTCTTTGGAAAGCAGCTTCCTCATATCCATGAATATATTTTCCCTGTTGTTATTCACGGAGATATTTGGTCTGTGAGGTGTGCAACACGGCTCTCTAGCCTTCATCTCGGGGCTGCCGATGAAAGAACCATTTTTTTATTTGCACACCCGCATGTGATGGTTTGTCCAACCGTGAAATGTTATGTAACTTCCTTTTCGCGAAGGAAACCCGGCTTTGTAACCGTGAGAAGCATTACTATCCGCAAGTCCCAGACCTGATGAGCCGAGTGGCCGGATCATCGCGCCATGTCCCATCTATAAAGACACACTTTCCGTGAATCAGTTTGAACTAGTAAAAATTAGAAAAATATAGGTTCTGAGTGGATCACCATGCTCAGCGACATTTCTCGAAATCTCCCGAAAACGGGCCAAAAACGGAATGCAGGTCGGTGGCTCATGAATTCTTCTCGATCAAATCGTATCCATCACGGGATGTTATTGTAAAAGTGGGTATGTTGCATCATTTTCATGCTCGGTGTGCATGCCTCGGCAAGACAACGGCTGGATTCAATGGTACAGGATGTCCGCCCTGCTTGGTACCTCTTGTGGAAGAATGCCAAACCTCGGGTGGTATGGAACCGAATTGATTTTCAGGCAAGTGTTGGCAATCAGAAACAACTTCGTTGCTGTCCTGTCTTCTGGACCCGAAACACGTCATGCGCTCTTAATGGACTATATTTCTAACCATTAAGATTTGAGACTCGATATTTTCGTCGAGAGAACGGGGCTTCATAGGTAAAGCGGTGAACGCTTTATTGCTTCCTACTTATAAACTACTTACCATTCTCAAAGAACGAGGATATGCGAAAAGAATTTCTACTTCTTAATATGTTCAGTTTATTAACAACCACTAGCGCACGGAAAGACAAAATTAATTCAACAACTGCGAAAATTAAAACCGACCTCCCTCGAACGTAGGCTAATTGAGAGGCTATGCGTCCGCTTTATTCAAAAGATACGATACCTTCAACGCTTTTGCTATTTTAATTAGGTTGTTTGATTATAAAAGAACAAAGTCAAAAAGCATGGTATACTGTTGCTTCCTTGTTGGAATTTACACTTTCTTTTTTTTTGGGTCGGCATTAGCGCTGACTTCTTGTCAGTCTTGCCTTTTCTAAAAATTGGCCAAACCATATCAAAATCAAATGCAAATATGAGCTATCAGCTGACTAATATTTCTGATATATGTTTTCTAGCAGTCTGGTTTGTAATTTTTTTTTGTCAGAGCTCTACCATAGTTACATACTCTGTTTTGCATTTCTTTCGAAACTTTTCACGTGTTCGGAAAAGAACGCACTTGCTTTTCTTTTGAACAATGATGACACGAAGAGTCCAAATTAGCCTAATTTCGAGGGTGGTTAATTTTTTGTATCACCCCTATCACACGCATTACATTTTTTATCGCGCACTAGTTTGTGTTGCATTGGAAATAGATCATCTTCAGTTATCTAGAGCCAATTCACAATTTTTTTCTGTTGAAAGAGATACTGTCTATCTGGCAAGCATGGTTGTGTCTCGCGTATTAACGTACTGGCTGCGTTAAAATGTTGGCCAGTGTACATCTGATATTATCATTCCTCATTGCATCAAAAGCAAAAAGCAGTTTGTGCACTTACATCGTTTCTTGTACAATATAAATTGAACTGAACGAATCTTTCCGTTCTTTTCGTTTCCGTGGGAAAAAGTACTTAATTCCTCTCCCATCTAAAAGGAACCTTTGTCCGTTCTGCACAGCTTGCTTTCTAAAACAATTGGAAGGCTTAAAATGGTTTCATATTAAAGAAAAGTATACTCTACATGACAATTTTTTGTTTTTGATTGCTGTAAATGAAATAGCCAAAGAGGTTGGAGTTTGAAGATTTTTAATTCTTTCCTCGACATGAATCAAACTTTAATGCATCTTGACGCATTTACTAGAAAATATTTAAAAGTAATAAAATTTGATAGGTTTAAACAGAAGAAAAAAAATCATTATGTTTTTAAAAACTAATAAAAAGTTACATACCAAGGATTTACATGAAGTTTTTAAAAATACATTGATGTACGAAGATAAAAAAATTACCATAAGCGTTGAACAAGAAGCATTACATGTAAAAAGAAAGAATATTAATGACCAGTATGAGGTTGGTCAGTACTGTCACGAAATTGTTTATATTATTTATTGAAAGCTTGATTTTGAAACACAAGATTGTACACATTAATAAAAACACTATTTTTCGAATGTGAATTGTATAATACAATTTTCTTCGCGATCTGTGAAATCGAGTTTAAAATTCTACTTATTAACTTATTTATGATATGTTATTGATAAATGGAATGGTTTAAAATCAATGGACACAAAATATTGATTCAACGATTTTTGAGTTTTGATTTTCAAACCAATTTTTAACAAATCTTGTGGATATAGAAATGCCTCCAGTAAGTTGCTCACTACATTTTTTATTATACAATTTTTTGTTAGTATCTTACTAACAGTATTGCATTTATGGATAGAGAAAATCTTAAATATCTTTATCAATCAAACTTCATTGTATTTATGAAAAAGATTTTCAACATATGTATTTCAGCGCCATAAATACTGTCTGTTTGCTTAAATTTCTAATTTTTCACTGACTTGAATCAAATAGCTTATGGAAGTTATTTATTTTCTTTATTTATTCAATTTAATTTTTAGAGCGTTGTATTTTTGTTATCATAAATGCAATAGGGAAATTTGTATTAGGTAGAACGATGTGCCGACCAAAAAGATGAACTGCAAAAAGAACCAGGGATTGGTCAACACAACGAACAAAGATGTGAAAAAAATATTATTTGTATATTCAGTTAATATATGCGGCGTGTGTGTGATGTCTCTGTGCAGTAACCGTAACAGTATATTTTGGCGGAGTTGTATGGATATGAATCTGCAGGACGTGCCAGGCGAATATGTTAATTTCTTGTTTTATTTTTAATTCCTACATTTTATTGCTTTTGTTAACAATATTAATTTACACTTTACTAATTTATTCTGTATTGTATAGCTTCCAATGAGTAGTTTAGGCTATATCCTAGATTATATCTGCGATATCCGAGAGTATGCGTCGGAGCACGTTTATGAGGGTTCCTACTTTTCTGCGAGTATTGTGCCTTTAATTAAGTACATTTTTTGAAATGGTTTTCGTCCAAATTGGAGGGGTCAAGACAATAAAAACGAACAAAAGAAGCGGCGTGAACCTCCCAGCCCGGGAACTCAGCTAACCTCCCTGGTTCAATCTACCTCCAAACCACATGCGCGAACGCGAGAATTTACTATCGACCGACGAGCAAGAGCTAGAAAGGAAAAAAATCCGTACCGATTCTGTCAACTTTGTATAAGTCTGTTTCATCCAAGTCGCGTGGGTACGGCGCAATACGGTTCAATATAATCGCATCGTTTAGATAGTCTACTCAAAACAAGCTTCGCTTTTATGTTGTGCAAATAGGTTATACCGTCACTTGATATAGAAAAAGTATTTAAGCTGTCTTGAGCAACTTGCAGAAGAATGCGCGATAGCGCAAAAAAAAGTACCAAACTGGTACGCGGAGAATAGAAGGTAGCTGCAGAGAAATGGATTCGAAGTTTTCTGTACAAGGTAGCCGTGAAGTGGAATACAACGACGTTTAAGCATCGAAGCCCTACAATTTGATCTGAGGAACAAAGGTCCGAGACAAGAAAGTTTGATTCGGGCCCTGATTTCGAGATCTATTACCAAGTAAAGTAGGGCTTCAATTACCGTTAGAAAAAGAATGGGGGAATTGGGACAGTGGAAACAGTACCGTTTGACCAGGTTTGGGTAGCTAGGTGCACGGAAGCGGGACAAGAATTGCGGAGAGTGGCTTATTGGGCCTAATAGTTTTTTAATAAGTACAAATCCGTAAGGTTTGTGGGGTAAAATTTCAAAAGAATGCAAAAAATGAAAAGCCGTACGAAGGCTGTCGAAGAGAGATTTTCGGTTAACTGAATGACGGAAGTGGAGCAAATTTCAAATGCAAAATTGTGATAATCCGCTGTAATGCTGCGATATTCACGCCGCGCTGTAATGCGAACCCCGTAGTCGCCGGCGGCTCTATTTGCTGGAAGATGCAGCGCAGGGGCC
>JAVCKV010481547.1:0-11834 GCA_032274145.1 Herpochondria borealis | reverse complement strand
GCAAATGGTCGCTTTTTTTACGCTTTAGAGGAACACAACCAATACCTTGAATTAGCCCTTTTTGCAAATAATGAAGTTAAACGACGAGGCACTTCTGAAACTATGCCCATTGAAAAACTTATAAGTGGTATTAAAAACATGGATAGCAGCCCTATAAAAAAGGTCATAGAAGGATTTTATGACAATCAGTAACCATAAACAGTCATTCGCAAAGCAAATGAAAATAAAAGAAATTATAAGTTTTATTGGTGATGGAAATACAGAAAGGGCCATCAAAGAACTGCGTTCAAAGAAAGATGATTTTGATCGTATAAAACCAATTGAAATAACTTCCATTTCAGCTAGGTTCAACAAGCTAAATAAAGATATAATTAATCATTTAATTACTTATTCAGAAGGTCAATTGCAGTTGAATATAATTAATAAAAGCCTAGTAGAATTATTGACTCTTGAACTAAGGTTTGAACTTGAAAATGATGCAAATTCTGAGGAAACTAGCTTAGCTACAATAAATAAATTGAGTAATGAATATAAGCTATCAAGTAAGATAAAAATTAATTCTTCAAGGTTAAGAGTTAAGAATAATCTCACCAACCAGATTGGTGAAATATTAATCAAAAACCCTGAATTAATCTATAAATTAATCCAGACAAATAACCAAGGAATAATATCGGGTATTGCTTTTAAAATTAGAAGGGTTCCTAGTTCTAATGACCTTGATTTTCTTGAGGCTATATCCAAACAATGTAATAGTAATTTCTCAAAAGGAAATGTTGTAAATGCTTTAGCAGAGTTAGTTTACTCCGACTTATTGAGAATTGGAGATGACCATAGGATAAAAACGATCTTAAAGAGATTGCAAATAGATTCCGATTTGCCACTGAGTTTGAATATAAAAAGAGTTGAAACTGCTATAATTTATTCTATTCAAGAAGATGTTCCTTTCCTCAAGGAAATTCCCTCCAAGAATAAACCTTCAAGTATTAAAAGAAAAATACTGTTTTTATCTGCTTCTACTGTCGATACTAGTCATCTTAAACTTTCAAAAGAATTACAAGATATAAAAAACAGCCTCCAACTTTCAACTCAAAGAGATAACTTTAAATTATGCTTAGAATCAGCCGTTCATATTCCGAATATGACAAAAGCAATGTTACGCTTCAATCCTGAAATTATTCATTTCGCAGGTCTCAGCCATGATTCTGAAGGGATATTTATTGTAAATTCAGAAGGTTATTCTAGTCTATTTCCAAGGGAAGATTTAAATAAGCTTTTTCAGCTTTTTCGAGGAGAAGTGAAGTGTGTGGTCTTGAACGCTTGCTATTCAAAAAAACAAGCTCAAATTATAAGTAAGCATGGGGTTTATGTCATAGGAATTAATAAAGATATTGATGATAAAATTGCCATTAAATTCTCAATTGACTTTTACCAAAATTTAGGTGAAGGGAATGATTTCATGTCTGCTTACAAAATTGCTGTAATTAATATTTTAGTGCATTTAGATGATGTAAAAACACCTGATATTTGGTTGAATGGGGTTCTCTGTAATGACATAGCAGATCCTAGATATTAGATTCCTTATGGAACATAAATGAGTTAAAAAATGAAGTTGATACCATAAGTTTTAATTCTTTGAAAACTGAATTTTTTTCTGAAAGGAGTAAGTTAAAAGCCAAGCTAAATCAAAAAAAGGGTCACTAACATGTTGTGTATACTAGTATGTTATGTCGCCATTAACTAAGAGATTGCTTCTTCAAAATTGGTTGTACCTCTCTTGATTCATAACTAAGAGTATTACATGCAAGCTCAAAAGCATCTTCAATAGAGTTCGCATCTGCTAAAAATGAATAGAAATGAGCGATAAAATTTATAGCTTCATTATCACTAATTACTCCTTTTATCCCTATTACATATGGAACATGTTTACTAATAATTTCTGCTTGTGATTCAGAGTAACAAGAATTTAATATTACACATCTTATATTTTTTGAAAAAGAATAAAAAACTTGCTCTAAGTCATTATTACTATCTGATCTAATATCATCAAAGTCAGCATAGTAAATACCTTTTCTATCTCCATGTCCAGAAAAATGAACTATTTGAGGTGAATACTTTATAATTCCATTAACCAAATCACTTAATCTTGAGCATAGATACTTACTTATTTGAACTCTATCGGGAAAACTGGACATATCAAGTTTACCAAGAATAGTTCTAAATTCTAAATCTAGTCTTAAAAAGTTTAAATTAGCATAAGTGGCAGGAACAAACAACACTTTATAACTATCCAATACATTCTCAGATTCAACACCCAAACTATCTTCCTGAATAAGAATATTGCTAATATTAATCATTTCTGATATTATTCTATTCCTATTAATTAGAAACTGTTGATGTGATGTCAATCCTGAGATTTCTTCCATTTTAAGTAACTTATATTCACTCTCTAAGTTTTCTAAGTGGAATAGAATTTCTGAATCTATTATCGAAATTAAATTCTTCAAAATCTCAATTGAATAAACTATCTCATTCTTTGAAATAGTTTCACTAAATTGTTCAAATAATTCTTTTTTATTCATTTTATATAAATTAAATCCATTTTACATCTTTAGCCTTGACCCCATTTTTTACTAATTCAGCCTTATCTTTCTTAGAAAAAATAGCATCTTTAAGTTCACAGTTTTCAAAATTAACCTTTCGGAATTGAATGTTTTGTAAATTTGCACCTACCAGTATTGTATTAAATAAATCTGCTTGTTCTAAATTACACCCTTCTAGATTTGCAGAGGAAAGATTTGCATTCTTTAAATCTGCTTGAACTAAATTTGCATTCTTTAATATTATTTTTCGCATTGAAGCTCCAATAAATTTTGCATTTCTGGCATAAACATTTTCAAAATTTGAATCATCTAATACTGAATAGCTAAAATTACTATTTGTTAGTTGCACCCTTATTAACTCTCCATTTTCAATATCTTTTTCTTCCAAATATGTATTATTTAAAGTAGTTTCTATAACTTGTGAATATTCGTCCCAAGATTTGTCAAGTTTAATGAATTTAAAATTACTATTATTTATTTGAGCTCTTTCAAAAATGCTATTTTCTAAATTTGCAGCTTGAAAATTCACATTAGATAAAAGGGCAAAAGAAAAATTTGCGCCATCTAAATTTGAATAACTAAAGACTGCATTATCTAATGAACTGCCATTAAATGATGTGTTCTTCAAAATCGAATCTTTAAAATTAGCATTTGTAAGAAAAGAAGTATCAAATACAATATTGGATAGTGTTAAATTCTTTAATTCTGCTTTAACTAAATAACATGAACTTAAATCAATTTTTTTTGCATTAAGATTAAGTAAGCGTCTTAAATTTGCAATTATCTTAAATCTAGCCTCCTCTGAATTCCATCCTTTTAAATCATCAATAAACTCTTTATACCTTTTAATGTCATTTCTTCTTGAGCTAATCATAGAAAAGACTGTAAAAAGTATCCCAAAAAATATAATATCAAAGATTAAACCGTGAAACTCAACTAATATATCCTTCTTGTTGCCCCATAATAACCATTTATTATCTAAATAACAAGCTGTTGAAATGGTACAAATAGCAAGAGTAATATAAAATGCTAACGGATGAAATAAAAAACTAACTATTTTCATAAACATAAGTAAGTAAGATTATTAATATACACCTCAAACATAAATAAAAAAATCATATTCCTAAGACATAAAATACATAATTTTCTCAGTTTGTTAAGTATATTTTGTAATAATAAAACTCAATTTAATAAAAACGGCGACTAACAAAATGTTTGTATCCATGCTAATTGGCGGCTAAAGAAAGAACCTCGTCTTTAGATTTAAAACGCAAAATCGCAGATTTCACTCAGACTTGAAGAACAAATTTCTGAGTAAAATCTGCGATTTTTGCTTTCTGTGGGTACTTATTCCTTCTATCTTTGAGCATACGCACGACATGGATGCCAATATTATTGATAATTGGAACTTTCTCTTAACTTGAATCATTACTTATGGAGTAACATACTTTATAAAAAAACTCAATAATGAAAAAAACGATCCTATACCTATTCTTAATTTCTTTACTCTATTCCTGCTCCTCTGAAATACCAAGTCCTATAAATACTAGAATGACAGAATTCAAATGGGATTTTTCTGAAGACAAAAAGATTGTTTATTCATTAAATCAAGAACAGAGAATGATTAATGATCTTTTAGGTGAAGGGAAGTTTGACACGTCAGACCATTGGCTCAATGGGAAAATCATTCTAGATATACAGAAAAAGGGAAATATGGATTTGACGCTTGATAGTCTAAAAGGGAGAGTTAAATACTATGCCGCAAACTTCGCTCAAAATGAGCCTATTGAAATGCCGCATCCCAAACAACTAATACCAGGGTTCAATGAATATGGAGAAAATACAGCTCGTCCTAGCCACACAGAAACGCTTATGGGACTTTTCCCTTTACCCTATGGAGAAAAAACGGACAAATCTTATTATGAAATCAAAACTAGTATGCCGTTTAATGCTCAAGGAGCATCTCTGAATGTTGGGGGTTTGAGGATTATAAGCATAAAGGATTCTTTAAAAATTGGAAAGCACCAATGTGTAAAAATAGAAGTGGAAACTAAATATAATAACCTTGAAATTCCAGAAAGTCTAGAAGGTGACTATTTCTGTGAAGTCACCTCTAAATTCTGGGGGTATTTCGATTATGAATTAGGACTTTATATAGAAGGACATGATGTTATTAAATCAAAAATGCGCATTGAAACAAAAGTCCCAAGTCATGATGATCAATTGACGTTAAGGAAAATGGAAATGATTAATTTCCAAAAAATGAATTTCACCCTTGATGAATAAAACAAAATTATCGACGATAAAGTAGGTTTATATCCATGTTGACTCAGTACTAAATAAAGAACTTTTTGTGCAATTAAAAAATTCCCTCTCGTGATATTCGATATTATAAAAATAAAAACACTTTTGTTTATTCTTCTATTTTTTCCTCGTTTAATTTACGCTGATCCTATTGGATATAGTGAAGAGGTTCGGTTAAAAGTAGAATCAACGAACTATATCATTATCCATTATCACAATTGGAAAGAGCCTACAAGAAAAAGTAGATACCAGATGATTTCGACGGACCAAAATCCATTTACTTCTTTAAATGATTATGCTTATGTTTTGTGTATAAATAAAAACACCAAGGATACTGTTTTTAAAAGTCCTTCTCCTGCCCTTTCTAAAATATTCCTATCTGCTGATGAAAAATTCATTGTTGGCATTTCAAATATTAAGATGTGGAACCCCTATCAATTTGTCTTATTCAATACCTCTGGTAGTCTTTTAAAGAAAAAACATATTACTCCTAATGAAGCGAAACTTAGTAGTAGCGATTTTGAAGCATTCAAAACCAAATTCCCTAAACAACATACTTATTTAAAAAACAAGGATCGAATCTATAAAAAAGAAAATCAATTCTTTATTGATTTTATAAGTATGGATATGCCCAAAAAACTTGGAGAAGCGTGGGATTTTTTGTTTAAATTTTATTCACCAAACCATCTTTCTAAAAACTTTAGCGAATCAACTTCAAATTGGATTTATTGGTATAAAGAAAATCAACCTAAAATTACATTTGAGTATAAAAATGAAAAGCTGAAAGGTATTTCATTCCTTGATCCCAAAGGAAAAAAAATAAGCATTGAAAAATAGAAATAGGCTATAAAAATAGAAAGATATTAATTCCCACCTACAAGCCAATTAAAAATAAAATCAACCTGATAATAAAGCCAGATCAATAAACAATGAGCCGATTTTATAACATTTTCTTTTTTCTTTCCCTCCTACTTCTCTCTTGTAACAGTAGTGAAATCAAAAATGACCATAAAGTTATTGGAAATTATGTCTCGAAAGAATATTCCAATTTAGAAAAATTGTATATGAATATTAATAGAAAACATATATCAATAGGATCAAGTCTAAATATTAAAAAAGATTCAACTTTTCTTTATCAAACTTGTGTATATATCATGAGTGGAAATTGGAATATAAAAGAAGATACCTTAAGTCTCTTTGTAAAAGGAAATCGTTGGAGAAATGATAGCCTAAATTTGACGGGATACAATGGAAAACATCCTTCAATTTCTGAAAAGCCTCTAAATTTTAAGATTGAAGATAAAGACCTAATAAGAGAAGTCAAGACATTAAACAATGACTCTGAAAGTACAATGACTTTAAGCTTACAAAAAATAGAATAGGTAATATTTAACAAGGTATTTGCATCCACGCTTATTTAGGCCTAAAGAAAACCTCTTCCTCTATTTTAAAGTGTAAAATCGCAGATTTCATTCTCTGTGAGGCTTATTCTTTTTATCTTTAAATGTACTCACAGGATAGACAGAGACGTTAGCATACATTCTTCATAAACTAACCATCAACAGACTAAACCATTTTAAAACAATAAAAAATTTAAAATCCTATGAAATTTTTCTATTTAAGTATTTTTCTATTCGCTTCGTTAAACATTTCGGCACAAACTGCCCAAGAGCACTTAAAAAGGGGCATGGATAAACATGAAAAACAAGACTTAAAAGGAGCTTTAAAGGACTATACTAAAGCCATAAAAGCAGACAAAACACTTTCAGAAGCTTACCTTAATAGAGGAAATGTAAAATTAGCCCTTAAGGATTTAAAAGGGGCCTTAAGTGATTTAGACAACTCTATTCGTCTCAATGATAAATCTGCTACTGCCTTTTACAGTAGAGCATCAATATACGTGAGTCAAGGAAAATATAAAGAATCTCTGCCTGATCTTAATAAAGCCGTCGCCTTAGATGAAAAATTTCCTAACGTATTAACCTTGAGAGGCCAAATTCACTTTGCATTAAAGGATAAAAAAGCCTGTTGCAAAGACTTCCAAAGAGCTAAAGAAATTGGAGATGCAGCAGCAGATGCTTATTTGGCTAAGTATTGTGGAAATAAGCAACAAAAAGGGGAATCTCTTATGCTTTATTGGCCTGAAGACGAAAATTGGAAAATGGCTAATAGTCAGGAAAATAAGCAGATGTCCATGATTGAACTTTTACGAAATGATGAAACGTTTGATAATTGGACAGAAATAGGATCTATGCAGTCTATCAAAGGTGCTGTTGGCATGTCTATGGACGAAGCAATGAATCTAATGGCTGAACAAACAAAGAAAGGTTGCCCCAATGCAAAAATAACACTCGTTGAAAAAGATGAAAAAACTGAATTTCCATGGATCATTTTTTCAATTGAATGTGCCTCTCACATAAGTAGTAAAACTGCTGAATCTCAAGTTTGGTACATTGTTCAAGGAAAAAGTGCTTTATATATGAATTTCAGAGCGGTAAAAGAAGCTACTATACCTGAGAAAACTAAAGAGAAATGGATTGAGTTTTTTAAAACTGGGAAAGTACTGTATAAATAAGTTGGAGAAAAATAGACTACCAGAAGGTATTTGCCTGTATGGTAGCTAAAGGAAGTCTCTTCTCTCTCAATTTGACCTAAAGAACAATTTTTGAGTAAAGTTTGCACTTTACAGGTATCTCTTATTTTTATCTTTGGGTATACATAAAATATAAACGCCAAAACTCTCTTCAGTTAAAAAAGAAAGAAATTTATTGTGAAAAAAATACTTGACTTAATAGGAAATGACAACTTGGACGAAGCAATTGAAATGTTATCAAATGTTTCTACTGAAGTTAGTGATAGATCAAAAGAGTTAATACTTCTTAAATCAAGGCTTACAAGTCTGAACCGTAATTCAAGAAAAGGAATTTTAAGGGAAGAAGAAAAAGAAATTCAAAAGAATCAAATACGAAATGCATTAATTGAAATTACCTACCTATTAGAAAAACAAGATAAAAAAATAGATCAAGAAGAATCTATCATTTCTAATTACCCATATGCTAGCTTTAATCAAGAATTTAGAGAAGTTACAATTCCTCATTATATTTCATCATCGAAATCATATTTACATATTGTTTTTGGAGACATTTCAAAAATAAAAAATATGAATATTGCTATCGGGTGCAGTCAAGATTTTGATATAAATCAGAGTCATCCAAAAAGTGCACTAGGTTCCTTATGGAATTTAAAAATGAACAACAAGCCCTTATTGAGCGAAATTGATACCATCTGGAAAAAACAAGAAAGGCCAAAATCATCAGGCTTAGGTACTTCAAAATTTATTACACTGTCAGACAATACAAATAATCTAAAAGGTATAATATTCACTGTAACAACTAGAGATATTAATACTGATATAATTGATAAAGGATTGTATACTAAAACTCCAGTTGAAGGAATTCCAATAGTTTTATCAAAAGTATTTGAAGAAGCGGCAAAAAATAAAGTTTCGGCAATTGCCATTCCCTTATTAGGAGCTGGATTTGCCAACATTGCAAAAACTTTCAATAATTCTGAATTAAAATCTAATATTGAAAAATCTATTTTAGCAATAACTATAGATAAAAGTTTAAATCAATTAATTGAAAAAGGCAAAGAACTGAAAAGGATAGTGATTGTCATATATTCAAACAAGCCACAATCAAATAGAGAGCATGAATTGTGGAGTTTATCTATTAAAATGCTAACTCCTAACTCTGAAAAAAGATTAAAATTAATTGATAAATTGCTCTCAAATCTAGAATAAAAGCTAAAGAAAATAAGAGCTACAATATTAATAAGTCATATATAACTATAAAATAAATTAAACAAACCAAAGGACTTAAAGAGAATAAAGCTATTCAGCTAGGTTGTTACATTTAAGCTTGCCAAATTTACTTTTAGCCGCTTAGCTTCTAGGATTTCACAAGGTCATTATTAATCAAGCAGGATGTAACAGATTTAGGTTAAAATCAATATTTATGGATATAGAATATCACAACAAAATTCAAGCTTTGATAGAATCAGGGACGTATTAAAATCGACTACATCATGAAAAACATACTCCTCACTGTCTGTCTAAACTTTATTTTTGTCTCTGGAATAAGCCAAACTTACCATCCATTCGTCCAAGAAAATACCTACTGGGAAATTTTTGAATGCAACAGTCAGAACTTATGTATTGTTGATGCAGGTTATAGATATTTTTTCAAAGGAGATACGCTTATCAATGGGAATCAATATAAAATTCTTAGAGCGAACCATTTTAGCAAACTTACGTATCCTCCACCATGCTATTATTGGGCTGTGGATACATCTAGTGCTACTATTAGAGGTTTCTTAAGAGAAGATACATTAGCCCAAAAAGTTTTTATTGTTGATCAAGGAAATTTAAACGCAGAGGAATTGCTCTATGATTTCACCCTAAATATAGGAGATACCTTACATTCTAGTTATACTGGTCAAGGTGAAATTTTAGTCATTGATACGATTGTTAATAACACGCTTCTAAACGGAGAAACTAGAAAAGAATGGATCTTAACCAATGGTCATTCTTACATTGAAAGTATTGGAGGAAGTCAACAGTTTTATTATCCTCTTATCACAGGTTTAGGTTGGTGGTATGCACTTATTTGTGTCAACAAGGATGATACACAACTCATAGGAAGTCAATGCGCTCTTGTTCTCAACACTAAAAATATAGTTGTTGAAGAACCAAGTAAAATTTATCCTAATCCAATCGATAAATATTTGTTTATAGAGCGAAGAAAATCAGATTTAGAACAGCTAACTATTTTCGATGCTGTAGGAAGGATTATCTATACTAAAAGCCTATATTCAGGGATTGAAAAAATAGACCTTTCGAACCTAAGCTCTGGGCTCTACTTTTATAGTATTGGAAATATAGAAACAGGTAAAATAATAAAGAAATAAAACGATTGGTAGCATCAACTTTAAAAATGAACAGAAGCATTAAAATAGAATACAAAAGTGAAATAGATAAACAGGGTATTGAAGTGCTTTATCATATTAAAGTTTTGCCTAAAGACAAAAAGATCCATTGGGGATTCCATCCTACCCTCCCTGAAGGTATGCATTGGAAAGCTGGGGATAATCTAGGAGGCTTAGGTTTTGATCATCATACAGACAGCCAAAGTTTTGAAGACTTCATTTCAAAACCTACGCATGACATCCATAAAAAGAAATACTTAGAAGTCGTTCGTATTATTAAAGAACATGCTTAATTATACGTCTACACAAGAAATATAACCATTCATAAGTCTATTTAGCAGCCTCTAAAACGGATTCCTTTTTATGTTTTTTTGCTTTGTTAATAACAAAGAGAGCACTATGAACTCGTAAAAAGCATGCTTAATACTTTATGAACTTCTTATGATACTCTTCTTCTTTTGTCCGAATTTTCATCAAATACACTCCTTGATGTAAATCATCCAAATATAATTGGTGGTCTATTGATTTAATTTTTCCACTTTTTATCAGGTTCCCTGTAAGATTATATATATCATAATAAGAGTCATTAACAGCGTTATACGATTTGGAGTGTATGGTTATATAATCTTGGATGGGATTAGGGTAAATTTGAAAGGCTTCTTCTTCGAGAAATATTTCTTTTGGCCCCAAAGTAATATACCAAAAGGTATCACAACTATAGGGCACAAAACTATGGAACCCTATGCTACTATCACTATAGCAACGTAAGCCTTCATCGTATTCTGCATCACAATAACCATGTTCGATGGGAAACATTGCTGAAGAAGGTCCAAATCGTTCTGTAATAACATCATTTACTCCTAGGCCATTTACGTATAATAACTGCCCAAAAGTATCAGATAAGGAGTAGGTAACATACAATTGTTTTAGGGAATCATTATTGATAGAAATATATTTCACAGAATCAACATAGACATAAGCGGTATCCTGATATGGAACGCTCAAAAAAGTGTGTTCCCATAAAGGCATTTCCCACGTATCTCCTGCATTTGCATTAAAATCTATGTATAAACTAAAACTAGAATCCACCACATTCCAATGATAAATCTTACCACTATCTTGATGTGTGAACACGGTACTATAAGCTCCATGCCATAGGTTGCAATTCCCTTTATCAAATAAAAGTTGCTTACAATATTTGCCGCCTACCACAGTATCTCCAATACAAGTGATTTTATTGTAATCAAAGTGTGGCGCAAAAGGAATAGCAGGGGGACCTGGCTGAAAATAAGTATGTGTATAATACCATTCTGCTCCCACAGGAGCCCACTCCTGATTTTGAGCATTAGTAGAACTATATATTCCCATCAATATTAGTAAAAGAAGTAGTGCTTTCATATTGCAGATAAAATTAATGAAGAATTTAATGGTCTAATTAGAACAAAGGTTGTTATTTTTAAGCCCTGTTCCAAATACAAAATACTTGATTTATCAGAAAAAACAGCTTATTTTTTATATTTTAAATATGGTATATTTATTAATCATTGAATTGTAAACGAGAAAAAATGCTAACTTTTTCTATTGATAGTGTCACTTGTTCTATTGAATCTAAAGACGAACTTGAAAATAAACTGAGTGCTTTAGATCACGTTGAGTTTAGTGAAATTTGGATTTCAAGTCATTCTGATTCTACTCTATGTGTCCTAAAAAATAAAACTCATGCTTTTATTGTTTATAAAAAAGAGCAAGATGATTCAAGCTTTTCATCTAGAAACTTAATTGGAAACACTACTCAATACGTTGAATTTATATTGAGTAATGGACAAGTTGACGAATATCCTAACAGTTGGATTGTTTCTTATGAAAAAGCAGGTTAAAATCACGAAAATGCGTTTTGTATGACTTCAATTAGATAATCATTATTCCAAGCTGCCTTTAATCGTC